>JAPTGZ010000026.1:456809-473040 GCA_029814645.1 Fowleria isostigma | reverse complement strand
TTTGCAGTTCAACTGGACTAGTTTGGTTTCAAAAGAGCAAAACTAGTCCATTTGAACCTAGAAAAATGAAGTTGACAACTATTTACAGGTTATTACAGTTATTCTACTTTCAATCATATTGATCTGTATGTGGAACCTGAACTAAAATGACTTCAATATCCTTGATTGTTAATATCTTTAGTGTAATTTTTTGCCTTTTGCAAATTCTTCCTGCGGGCCGCATTGGACCTTTTGGCGGGCCACATGTTTGAGACCCCTGCTCTACAGTTTAGCGTTATTGTTTTATGTCTATTGTGTTATTACAGTTTTGTGTTTTAATGCCATTTCTCTGTAATGCTTTCTATTAATGTTTTATAACTGTGATATTTTATATTAACTGTCTTAACTGTGACCTGCTAAGGAACGGCAGATGTAAATTAGCCTTGAGCTAACTCTGGTACAATGCATCAAGTGGGAATATTTATGGGTTTTTTTTGTACATCATCTCTACAAATAAACTAATAATAAATAAATTTAAAATGTCCTTTGATGCATTTTATGGTGACATTTTTCCCATAACTATCAGGTAGAGACTTTACATGTGCATTAACATTACATTATTATTCTGAAATTGACAATATTCTATATTTTGTACAGCATATCTGAACAGCACACAGGCTTTTATGGGCTGAAATATGTGCCACCAGAAACTGAATTTGAATCACTTATATTTGAATTTCAATTGCTAAATTTGAATAAGTGCATTAGAAAACTAAATTTGAATCACATAATTTGTATTTGTTTTGTTTAATTTGAATCATTGTGTTGAAAAACTGAATCTGAATAGAAACATTTTAAATTGAATTTAATGGTCTGGAGCTGGAGTCCAATAAACTTCAAACTGAATGTTAGATTATGAAATTTAGTACAGTTTTTCTGAAAATATGCTTGATCCTCACTGAAAATTCAACTCTATGTATTTTAAATTTTAGTCCTCACAATTCAATTTCAATTTACTGTGACAGACATCCGATACCCTGATGAACTCATATAAACTGAATTTGAATTGTAACATCCAATCAATGAGTTTGTTGTGTTCTAATATTTGACCCTTGTGCATTAAATATACATTAAAGTAAAAAGTATATTAATAGTTAAATGCTGTATATATTCATGCATTATGTATATTGTCTACACATAATATTTACAACCAATGTCTCCTTGTATAAGTCTCTCTCTATATTTTCTCTCTGTAAATTTCTCTATGTATACTTCTCAAGGTATATTTCTCTATGTAAATTTCTCTATGTATATTTATTTCCTCTACTCATATTTCTCTATGCATACTGTTTGTGTAAAATTCTCTATGTATATAGTGTTTACAGCAAATTCTTTATGTATACTGTGTACATACAATGAAATGTAAATAATAATTATGGTGTATGGAGTGCAGAAGCTCAAAATAAACACTAAATAAATGAATGAAAGGTTGACATCCTATAACATAAATGCAATGATATAAAACATAAAACAAGGTACAAAAATGAACAAGTAAACAGTCACAAATTCAAGCTTTCTGTGTTTTAGCAGTAAATACCTTAACTGGTGCATTTAATAGTGATAACATGATTAACTTTACTTCTAACGTTACAAGTGTTAAACATTCATCTAAAATTGTAACTATGGTAACGACTTAGTCCAACAGCTTTGGAGGGTTCAAATCTTCAACGGTAACGTAACAGTGCAGGGTTGAAACACCCAAAGCTGTTTAAATCCTACACCGCTAACCCGAATTGGTTGAGTTTACAAGGAATTCGCGTGGAAACCTGTTGACTTAAACCACTTTAGTTTTTACACATGCTGAAACTAAACATTTTAAGTTGTATTGACACAAGCTACCATTAAAATTTACTAAAAAACAGTTAACTAATTGTCTTTCCACCCACAAGTTTTTAAAAATAATGATCTTAAGCTAAAAATACAAATATATTACATTTATCACTACTTACATTAATTTGTTTACATAAATAATGAGATTTCTTCATTGCATGTGACATTTACCGTGTGTTTAGTCCACATAACACACTTATCTAAGTTGGATTAATATAATATTTCTAAATTATTTAGGTACAAATAGGACCAGCCACTAAAAGGCACTCCCTTTGAGCTACTAAAGGTCAGAGGTCAGCTGTGTTTCCACTGCCTCTCTGACCCCTCTAGACTTCCAGCCTGTTAACTCTTCCTGTGTTCCATACACCACAAAAACATCAGGAAGGATTTAAATATAACTTATAACCTGTTCTTAGATCCTTAAAGATGCTCAACCCTTCCCTTCTGTCACAGTTCCTTACTTCAAGTTTCCAGATCACACAGGTTCCACAGGTTCTTGAATTGACCTTTTTGAAACATCATAAATCAATGTGACCTTCCTAAACACACAGTTGGGGTGCGACTCCACACTGATAAAAGTGATTTTGAGAGTATATAGATGAAACAATAAAATCATTGATATTAACACGTGAAGTGTTGTTTTCACCTATATTAAAAAATTGTATCTTGGACATAATCTGCATTTGTTAGAAAAACAAGACATTGTGCATTTTTTCAATTAACAAGATGCATTATCATAATCAAAGTTAATCTTTTTAAGTACAATCACACAACACACACTTTATTGTTGGCTACACTAAAATGGGTTAACTGAATTTGAATAATACCATTGTTTAAACTCAGATATCAAAGTTCATGAAGTGTACTGTTAATCACTTGTTGTTATAACTTAGGTGGTGAACTCAACAACATATCAGTTTCAGTTATGGAACCATGACAGAGGGTAAGGGGTGAGGATCTCTAAGCATCTAAGAACAGACTCATACATTAACTGTAAATGCTTCCTGGGGTTGTGCAGGTGTATGGAACACAGGAAGCATTAGCAGACTGAAGTCTGGTTAGAGAAGCAGTGGAAACACTAACCTTTGACCTTTCATAGCTCAAAGGGCTTGGGAAGGACACTTTTAGTGGCTATTCCTAATTTCTTACTTGTTTTCAACCAGAAAAATATAATAATGCAGAACCTGTTGGAAAGAAAAAAATTTCAGTCTATTGATATAATAAATAAATAAATAAATGTTCATTATTAAATAAATTATGTTAACCTCACTCAGAAAAATAAGTTGCTTGCATTTAAAACATTTTAATTGAATTTACTTGTAACATTTATTTCTTACATCCAAAAAATTTAGTAGCATGTACAAAGATCAGTCTTGTTTGATATACATAATAATCTGCTGCAAAAAGTTTTTTTTTTTTTTTAACAATTTTTTAAGTAAATCAGGTAGAATATTTTTATCAGTGCAGGTGAATTTTGAAAAGGGCTCCACCCCCTCTGACAGAAACGTAACATGTTCGGTTATCTCTGCTAATCATGATTATTGCACTGTACTACACTGAGAAATAGTACAATCAACTTGTATGGTTTAGTAATGACACACAGTTTATATAGAACACAAAAAAGTAAATAATCACTACTAAACAGGTCATATTCAAATAAAATCCGGGTGTACAGCCCAATTTCATGAGTTCAAATTCCGAACAGATGACCCTTTCAATTGGGGCCATAGTGATGTATCTGCACATATGAGTAAACTGATCTATGCAAACATGGCTTTACAATAACGACTGGGCTCCTTTTGCTTTACAATCAAATAAAGCCCTTCACATGGACAGGACAGTGTTTTACAGGAGGTCTGTCGGACAGTGAACACAAATACAGTAACTGGATCCTTTTCTCTCCGGCTGTAACTGGAGGTGGAGCAGGGGAAGAGAAACAGGGCAGCCATCTTGGATTTCTCATCTTTACCTGACAAGATAGATTACCCTTTTGCATTCCTCTTACTGAGACATTTCACTTGTCTTGGCAAACATAAATCCAGGTAAGATTATCTTCACGCTAAATGTTTAATGATTCCCCTGGGAATTACACAGTACAAAAAAAGAAAAAGAAAGAAAATAAAAGATTTTATTTTGGAAAAGTAAATTGGACGTCTACTCAAGAGTCATTACAATGTGTTGTTTAATTGGCGTTGGACTTGTAACTTATTCAATACAAGTGAAACAAAAGTCATCATTCAAGTCAATGAGAACTAACAGACACAGGATAGTTTACACTTAATTATAAGATGTATTCAAAACAAATTTACTCTGCAAAAAAGGCTGTCTAAAAACAAGATAAAAACACTAAATTTGAGGAAAAAGGTACTTAAAACAAGTGGCATTATCTGTCCATACAGAAGATCATTTCACTTGACAAGATTTCTTGAAATAAGCATTCTACAGATGTATTTAGAAGGATTAAAAGAAGTGTAAATGCTGGTTTAAAGATGAGATTACTTAAAATGTAACTTTTATAGCCTCAAAATAAGTGAAATATACTAAATATAAACTGACTGAGCTGGGTATAAGAATTTAAATCTTAAAACAAGAGTAAAAAGTAGGGAAAAAAAAAACAGAAAATGACCACCTCAACCAGGACTTGAACCCATGTGGGGGTCATGTCACCACTTTACTACTTGTTATGGATGAGACATGAGTGTCCATGTTAAATTAACTAAGACAGCACCTCTCAAACAAACTGATATTAATCCATAACTGTACATCTTATCTCAAAAATTTTTGCACGTAAGGTTTGTGAACACATCGATGCATAATATGTGGAAAAAAAGTCAGAAGTGAATGAGCAGTGATTGTGGGGAAAGTTTGTTAAACATGTTAGTCAATGAGAACTAACAGACACAGGATAGTGTACACTTAATATATTATAATATGTATTAAAAACAAATTTACACTTGCAAAATAGGCGTCTAAAACCAAGATAAAAACGCTAAATCTGAGGGAAAAGGTACACAAAACAAGTGACATTATCTGTCCATGCAGCAAGATCATTTCACTTAACAGGATTTCTTGAAGTAAGCATATCTACAGATGTATTTAGAAAGCTTAAGAGAAGCATAAATGCTGGGTTTCAGATGAAGCCTCAAAATAAGTGAAATATACAAAATATAAACTGACTGAGCTGGGTATAGAAAATTAAATCTTAAAATAAGAGTAAAAAGTAGTCTAAATCTCTCCTTATTATGGAGGAGATATGGGTGTCCACGTTAAATTAATAAGAAACCACGTCTTATACAAATTAATATTAATCCATAATTGTACATCCTATCTGAAAAATTCTTGCATGTGAGTCTTGTGGAGAGTCTTGTGAACGCATCGATATATAATATGTGGTAAAAAGTCATAAGATTTCCTGCTCCGAGACAAAAAAGATAAGGTTATGCTTGATTTAAGATTATAGTATTAAGCTGAACAGTTAAAATAAGAAATTAACACTTTAAACAATTTAAATTAACTAACACTTCTAAACCTAAGTTGCTTTTTTAAAAAATTGTTTTAGTAAGAGCCAAATAATTTGCAGTTAAAACACAACTCAGTTCCAGTGGTGAACAGGATTTCATGTTGCATGTACAAAAATGACATGTGATACATAATGTAAAACTCTAACATACATCCAGTTGAAATATAAAGTGTATAAATATGAGCTTACATAATAAATATAATGTATTGGCTGGACTGTAGTGACTGTAGTCACCTCATGAGTAAAGGTAAGAGTGTAAATACAAGTACCTACTACTGTGAAGATTAAAAGCTTAGAAGAGTAAAAGTTCTCCACTAAAAGACACAGTAGTTGTCATACTAACAAGGGTACATCACTGTACACTTCCAGATATGCCATTTAGTGTTTCATAAGAAAATATAACTATATACAAATCTATATATAATAAATATGCTGACAGATTTCCCTTTCAGAGAATGAGTTAATCAAGAATCACTGTAACCTTGTTGTGGCTGGATAATCCACAGATAGCATGACAGCGGGCGGCGTTAAGAAGGTTATTTAAAGGTAATCTTGATCCGGAGAAGAGACACTATGAGTGTAGTGTAATGTTTTACACCCTCGTTCTTTAAGATGTACATAGACACTGTTGCCCATAAAGTTAATATCATTTTGTTTTCAGACACATTGCTCTTTTTATTCCTATTTATACACATCAGTAATCACCTTTGACCCAGTGTAATGATTATATACTGAGTCCCAGTCACACTTTATGTATCAAAATCAAAAATAAATCATATTGTCGCAATCATTTCACAAGAAGTGGTAAAAATATTTTATGGGCAACAGTGTATTAGTGAGATTTAAATTTTTTCCAACATGTCCACAAAGTAATACACTACTAACCCATAAAGACCCAGTGAACCTTTTTCGCTTTTTAACTTCTCTTATGTGATTTGTCAACATTCATTCTAATACTTTGCATTCTTCAGTGAAAATCAGCTATTTTCCAATATTTAATTTACTGATCATGACTAATGTCCATATAAACTATAATTAATATTGAGGGTAATTTTATCAAAAACAAAGAAAATGGAGGAAAAATGGTCTTTTCCGGTAAAGTCTCTCATTAACTGAACATAAACCCAGTGTGTCCATCCACTGTCGCTGATCCAACCCCATAGATTTACTGGGGAATTAAAGGTGTAGAAAATGATGGTGTTTTTATAGTAACTACAGAGCTTCTGAACCTCCAAATGGATCATATCTGATGACCATGAAAAGATGAATAACTGCATTTTACACCGATTATTTACATAAATTAATAGGATAATTGAATTAACAGGTATTTTTCAACTTTTTAGATTAGTAAATGATTTTGGTCTTTATGGGTTAAACCTGTGGATGAAGAATATTTAAAGCAAGAACTACTGAAATCTTATAATCACAAAAGTTAAACAAACTTTATTTCTAACAGCATTTTAAAAACCAAATAATAAAGGAGCACAACAATGGAACAATTGCAAACTCTAAAAGAATTGGTTTGCGACTTTTAAAATCTTAAAACAAAAGCCAGGTTCCCATATAATTATTGAAAACGGTTTTGCTTGGTGTCATTATTTCTTCTGTTCATGCTGGCCAGTAACAGTATTCTTTAGTGAGTGTTTATATTTAATGGCTATTCTGAAAGTAAATACATTTTCCACACAGAACAGACATTAGGTCCAACACCTATTTATTCAATTGAAGGAATTTTTTCAAGGCCAGTTTTGACAGGAGGAATAATTACAACATGACAGATATAGTTCAGTGTTCATATGGACACTTAATGGTTTTGGACAGACTTGAAAAAAATTGTTTAATTTAGTGATATTGTCAGGTGAGTGACTCAATTCGTTCTTTAATCTTTAACCTGAAAAAGATGCCAACATACATTTACCATACCTGTTAGTCTTTACAGAAAGGCACACATTGTATATACATGACTATGAGGTCACAGACTAGAAAATAAAGCTGTGTGCAAATTTTTTGTAACTTAAAACTGTGGCAAAGACTCTCAAGATCTCATTTCTACCACTATTAGTTATAAAAATTTTAGTATTAAAGGGGTCATATTTTGCTAAACCCACCTATATTAGTGTTTGGTACATTTATTTGTGTATTTGTGGACCCTATTAGTTCATAAAGTTTGAATGTGAACCCTCCAGGTGCTGCAGAACTGTTTTTATATTAATTTTGGCAAAAATTGAGTGGATTTCTCCAACCTGTTTTAATTCTTTCTTAATTTGTTACATCATTTATGAACATTTCTCAGAGTACGCAATAATTGTTTGTCAGCAACACCGAGTTTAGTCCATAATGAAAATACAGCCACGGAAAAAATGATGTCAGCCCTATGTTTTCTTCAATTTCTTGTTCATTTTAATGTCTGCTACAAATAAAAGTACATTTGTTTGGGCAAATATAATGATAGCAACAAAACCAGCATTAAGAATTTAATTTCAGAGCTCACATTTATTCATTTTTAGTGGTTTTCTTGATAATAATCAAAATCACATAAGTTACATCAATATGTATGACATTGTACTGACAAAACAGTGCTTTTTAGGCATTCCTTGTTTTCTTTTCTGTCTGTCTTAGTCACATGATACATACAGGAGTTAGTGCTTGATCGCATAACCATTGTTTTCGATAATTTTTGATGGTCTAATTATTTTTTCCGCAACTGTATGTCCAGACTTTGAGCCCACTACCTAAAATGTTCAGTTATTGGTTGTATTAATGAAGACAAGTGGCTGAAGTAGACAGAGCAGCACGGTCAACAACCTGGTGGAGGTGGGGTGTGAAGTGGCTCATTTAAAGGGCCAGCGCTCAAAACCACCTTTCTGATGTCATTACTCAGAAATAGGGTTGAAGATGGACCTGTGGAGTTGAATTAATGAAGAATTCAGACCCAAACATAGCATTTTTCAGTTTATGTAGACCACAGGGAAATGTTTTAAAATGCATAATTCCATCTAAAAAAAAAAGCAAAATATCACTCCTTTAATATATGTAAATAATAACCAGGTATTATCTGCAGATGAGATGTAATATGGATTATTGTGCTGTAATTCTAGTAAACAGAGTTTCACCAATTACGTCAATTAAAAAGATTGTTTTCACAAAAAAATCCACACACTACATGATTTATGGCATAACTTTGCTTTGTAAAAATTGTCCTCATGTAATGTACCATGGCATTTAAGTTTACTCGATTGAAAAGTCTCATGACTCCGTACACTTAGACACAGTACACAATAAAATGTTTGCAGCAAATTTGTCTTTTGACATGAGGTTTCCTTTTAATCCACTTAGAAATATGCAAATGGTAAAGCACAGTCAGTACACCTAAGTGGATGCTTTCCTGGAGCTAAGTCCCTTATGTGACATGGCCTAAAAGCTACCACCAGATTAGATTCTTCTCCTTGTACATACTCCGCTCAGCAAGTTTGTTTCCCTGATCCTGTCCTTCTGGCATTTTATCTCTGGTCTGGACAGGAGAAGTGGTCTAAAAGTGAGTTCATAGTCACAGAAGTTTTTATATATCAAAAAGCTCAGCCTCCTTTTCTTTCCAGAAGGCAAAACTCCGGTCAATGTATCTGATTATCTCCTCATTGCTGAACTCTTTCAGCTCATAAATGACTTTAATTGAGTCTTCATTAGGTTCGTTATTGGGCGGAGGTTTATCAACGTGAGGTTCCTCAATGATTTTAACAGTAGCAGGTGGAACGTCTTTCACTGGATCTGGTTTAGAGCTTGCTGTTGTGTCCTGTGGTGCCTCAGCTTTTAATACTGGATCAGTGTGTGGTTCAGAAGCCTTGGTCTGAACACTGTTCTGCTCTGCACTTCCACCATTAGCAACCACAGCGTCAGCAGCATTTACGCTGTCCTCCTTTCTCCGATCCACAGACTCTGGAGCTGGTTGTAAAGACGGGGAAACATCGGACGCTGAAGCTGGTTGAGATGGACCATCCTGGATGTTCGGAGGTGGAGGGGCAGGATGGTTAGGTGGAGGAGGCGGAGGATGCGAAGGTGGCGGAGGGAGCATCTCCTGTGTTATGGGTACGTCAGGAGTCATGGACTGCAGAGAAGCCGTCATCACGCCTCCCCCAACATCTGAATCTCCAAAATACTTCAACTTAATGTCTTCGAAGCCATCCACCCAGTCTCTCTTACCTCTTTCAACCTCCCCCATTACTTCTTTGTGAAACTCCCTTATGACCTCCCATTTGTGGCTACCGAGACGGTCGAACATCTCATAGCATAGGAGGTGACGAAATTTGCGCTCACTCCGAGACATATTCATTTCCAACAGTTGAAAGTATCCAAGCATGAAGAGGTCAAGGGTCAGGCTTTCATAGCTTACAGGTGACCCATTGATGTGTGGCAAGAAGTGCTCCGGCCAGTAGATCATCTGGGCCCGACTGAGCCTGCGAATCTGGCGAGTGGGAACTTGGCTCATGATTGTCCTCCAGTGGCTAATCAGATTCCCCACTACCTGCTTTGACTTCATAAAAAGTAATAGTTTGTCATCTTCACTGTGCACATCCTCCCCAATTTGTGCACTGAATTGGTTGTAATCCTCCCAGCATACATCTAAATGATTTCCTCTCTTATATTTAGGCCGGTACGATTCAGAGATTGTGTATTTTCGCCAGTGTTCAAGGAACAGAAAAACAATTCTCTCTTTTCTCATATCAATGCATTCCTGGACATAGCTTAGGTCTGTTTGTACCTCCAAGGTTCGAGTTAGTTGATCGTTATTTAAAATTGGATCTGAGGACAGAACCTGATTGAACTGTTCAAGATTGTTTGGAGCCATTACCTCAGATGTTGCATATGTCTGAGGGGCATGAGATGCAACAATTACTGGCTCCTCGACAAGCGGTAGGTTCGATTCCTGCACTGGAGGCAAACTTCCATTGGTGTGGGACGAAGGGACACCGGCAGAGGAACAAGGCACATCTTTCTCAGAAATAGTCTGTGGATAAGGAGATTCACTCACCACCGGGAGTGATCTCTTGCGTTTGTACACTCTATTTGTTCTGGCATCTGTCTGTGACTGACTTTGAATTTCATAATTGGCTTTGAGGTTTTTCACCGAAACTCCACACTGCCTAATTTCGTTCTCCACATCCTCTCTTGTTGAGAAGGACAAGGACCGACCAATATATCCAGTGCCAGCTGATCCTGCTGGCTCAGACTGACCTGTGCTCACATTTCCTGCCTCTTGCTGAGAATATCCAGGACATATAATATCCAAGATGTCTATTTCTTTGCCCCCTAGGGTGGCAAGAAGAATGGCCATACTTTTGAGTAGGGAAGAAATCTTGTTGCACCAGGCTGGAAGATCTTCAGCTTGGCCATGCACTTGCTTTGGATTGACTGAGAAGTGCCCTTGGTTCAGGGCAGCAGAAACTGGCAAGAGCTGGTGCAGTTCTCTTTCCAATGCTTCTAGTTCCTTTTCCACTTCCGAGACCTTATGCATGACCTGCAGGTTCTCAATTTGCTTCTCGATGCGATTAAGGTCAGCCTCGGTCATTAGTTCCCCAAATGGGCCCAAAATGGCATTGTGGACACGGGAGTAGTGCCATTCCTGAGGCTGGTAGTTCCCACTTGTTGTAAACTAAATCAGAGTTCAAAGAAGACCAGAAGACAAGAAAAAAGGGAAGGAGGGAGGGTTTCCTTCAGCTTGTAGTTCCTGATGTGAACATGCTTCAGTGCAAATCCTTCTTGACACACGGGACTTACATGGATTTAGTGGTGCAATGGAACTGCCTCAGTACAAGCATCAAACTTCCTACTTAAATTTTGAGTCACAGAGAACAAAGAAAGCTTTGTCCTTTGTGAATGAATTGCAAAGTTTGCATTTATCTTACCAATATTGATGATCAGAATATGAATCACCAAGTATTACAGGTTTACAACAAGTCTACATTTGTATGTTTAGGCACTTGAGCTTCTACATCTGGTCACTCCCTATTTATAGTGTTTCTGTCCTATTTTAACCTGTTTTTATGTTTAGGGTTGTTTTTAAAAGGGTATCTACACAAAGGCTGGGAACCCAGCTTTTGCTGCCATCTCACTCTTCATCTCGCTCATGTTCTGTTCGCAAACCAAATATGATGTAACACCACACTGCAGTGCAACATTACATCACTGTTGGCTACTGTGACCAGTGCAACAGACCACACTTCAGACCACGCCCAACAGGCATTGGAAACCAAACTGGGTATGGCTAGAAGTGCAACACAGTTAGAAACTATCAACCTAGAGCGGTCAATGCAACAAAGGTTTCCTCTTGGTGTGGAACTCATCTTTAAAAGTTGCAGTCAAATATGAACAGCTGTAGGAGATGGCATTAAGGATTCCAATAACACTGCATGCATTTTCTGCAGTATATTGCGACTTAGAGGGTAAAGTGCTATACAAATGTAGTAATTGTTCTTAATAGCATTTTTGAAATTACTGGTTGATGTGTAGTGTGAATGGGCCCGGCATCACACCACTGAATCAGCATGTAACAACTTGGAGATGCAAAACTCCATCACTCAACACCAGCCCACACCGTGATTGTACTGGATGAGTGTGTTAATGCTGTGATGGACATTGTAGCCAAGTATTCAGATCACTGCAACTCAGAAAAGGTCTGTTGTTTTTAACAGACACCAAAACTACAAATTAGAAAAGGAAACATGCACAAATGGCTAAAGAAACAAAGAAATAATGTAAAAAAGGTTCATTTATGATATGACTAAGGGGGGAAAACAACATACTTCATGTTCACTCTAGTTTCATTTGAGGATTAAAACCATCTTTCTAATTCTTTATTTTGACCTAACTGTAGTAAATTATTGATGACTTAAATAAACTAAATGAGGTAGCTTAAATATCTCACGAGTCACAACAGACTCCTACTTTATGAATGACTAATTAACAGTAGAGGCCAACAGATAGGAGATTTTAACACTGATGTAATAACAAAAGTCTGCAGTTGTTTGGTTTTTAAGCTCAAGGAAGCAATTCTAGTTGAGAAACATATAAACCATCATTCACACTCTGAAGCAAGTTTTGCTGATACAGATAAAATGTCCTTTCGATGGTCTCTGCTAAATACACACTACTTCCCCACATTTTGTACTAGAGCTGCACAATATAGCATTTGAGAATCATCATTGCGGTGTATGCGTCACGTCACAGGTCTTGCAATGTAGCAGACAAATGAACACAATGTGTTCTCATTTAATTTCAAGGGTACCTGACACTCACTGCATGCAGTGATCCACCAATCACTATTGTTCTTCATTAGTTGGGAGTGAACCCTAGTAACAACATTGAAAAATGAATGACGAACAAGAAAAAAATCACCGAAAATGAAGACTTGGTGCCAAAAAGAAAAGCACCATCTGGAGTTATTTCAGCTACAAGACAGATGATATTGAAACATGTTCTGCCGACAGTGTCTTACACCTGTTGACACAATGACAGGTAACACAGCTAATTTGCTTGACCATTTACATCGGTACCACAAAGATATTATATCCTGCAGAGTATTTTTTCATATCAAAATATATATCGCAGGGTTAAAAAAATCGCAATAACATTTTTTTCCAACATCGTGCAGCCCTACTTTGTACAGTATTTAAGACACAAACTGATGTTTCATCTGTTCTAAAGCCAGTCTTGCTGAACTACAGAGTTATGGTCCCTCAAAGTAAACACAAATGCTGCCCCTCAGATATTCTATAAAGGCAACATAAAATGCTAAAGTAACTGGTGATGAGTTATAGGCTCTTGACTAGCATTTGTTTGGTTGGACAGACAAGTAAGACAGAAGGCAAACCCTTTGTCATGCATGAATAGCACACACATATTCATATAGCATACAGTTAAAAACACAAGAATTCACGCTCCAAACCACGCAGCAGATATCCCCTTTGTGTGTGGAAAGTGAAACCATGTTCATCAAAGGGCACAGAGCATTTGAGCTCCCAGACCACAAATGGGATAGCCAACACAAGACAAAACAATGTTGTATTATTGTACAGTCTTGTCACGTTCCTACCTTACGCTTATGTTCCTCTTCTTCTTGCATTTTGACCTGAAGCTTTCGCACCATCACCTGCCTCTTCCACTCAGGGATGGCTTTCCCCTGTTCGTCGTGAGTGGGCACTAGCGCCTCCACGTCAAGGCTCGTCTTCCGGCCCGATTCTGCTGCCGCTGCTGGTGTTGGTGTTGAGTTGTTGGCCCTGCCATTCCCATTGACCACAGAGTTGGAGGGCAGATGCTCGTAGCTCGGAGAGTTTGAAATAGTCTTGGGTGGCGCAGAGCTTGTCGGGCTGGGACTTGGACTTGGAGTGGCCGGCGGGGAGGTGACAGCAGTGTTGGTTGGTGGAGGAGTTGGAGGCTTGGCTGGTGGGGTAGGAGTGCGGGTCTCTGGCGGAGATGAGGCGGTTCCCTGGAGGAAAAATAAAGACACAGATGAGCAGGCGGACTTTCCCCCTTGGACACCTACTAGGAACAACCCATGTTAGTTCTATCCATGGAACATTTAATTTTTCTGGTGTGTAGTTTCTTTTTCTGATGGTTACAATTACCTTACCTTGGAAAACTTCTACTAAAAATGTATTATTATTATTATTATTATCATTATTATTATTATTATTATTATTATTATTGTTTTCTTGTTTTGATTTTTAATTAAAAAATATTTTAAAAATAAAAAAGTAAATAAACAAATAAAAATAAATAAATAAAAAAGAAAAGAAAATAAAGAAAAAAAATACTGTTTGTCACTACTGTGGTCAGGCAAACCTGGATTAATCAGTGACCAATGATGAAAGACAGAAAATAAAGATGCAGCCTGAAGTTCAGGAAGTAGTGGGACTGTGCATAGAGCCCATTCAATCTCAAGAGAGTCCAACCAGTAAAAAACTATCAGAATATCCTGTAAATAATGATAACTTTCTTTTTTTATGTAATTTTTCTGTATTTACCCTAACACAAAGTATCATTTCACAAAAAAACTTGAATAACATAAACAAACATGAACAGCCTGAAATTTCTCAAGAGAAGTGTAGTTTTAATAATATTATGTTTTTTTTTTTTCTGTACTAGATATTTGCGTCTTTTGGGGGGGGAGGTGTTATGGATGGAGGCACCCTTTAACCTCCAGTGATCCTAATGAGCCTGTCATTGAGAGCACCTGCCCTCACTGCACCCAGCCTGTGCTCATCAGCCTGGCTACCCTATAAAAGGAGGTTCTTTCCTCACTTGTGTGTGTATGTGACAACCAGAGAGCCAACACTTTCAGTTGGCTCTTCTGTGTTTGAGTGTTTGTGAGAGCATTGTGAGTGTGCATGGTGTGGGGAAAGAGGGTGTTGGGCATTTGTATTGAATTTTTGATCTCTTTAAACAAATGACTCTGTTTCTGTTGTGTTGAGGCCAGTTCTTCAGTTTTTCTCTCTTTATGGTAGAATTAGTGGGTGACTGTGGGAATTCTATCCCCACTTTTTTAAAACCCTTGTTCTTAAAGCCTTTGTGTTTTTATTTTGTGAGTGTGAGGGCTGTTTTTTGTTGTTAGTTTCTCTGTCCACGACCTGTCCGTCAGGTCACGTGATTTGCAGAAACATTACAAGCGCAGACACACAGGACTCCTCTTCGGCCAATCAGCACCTACATTTTTGAGCACATTACATAGTGGCCATTTGTTGCCACCCGCCTTGAAATGGAGGAAAAACTGCTTCACCCATAGACTGACTTGACCATGGATTGGCCAAAGAGGAGTCCGGTGCATCTGCACTCGACTGTGCTTCCTAAACTACCCTGATGTGTGTTAGAAGTAAAATGAATTTAAATTATGAGAAATAAATGTGAAAATATAGAGTTGAAATTCAAACAAATTTTGTCTGAAGTAGGCCGGACAATTAAAACAACATAATTATACATAAAGAACTCTGTTCCAAAATGCTATAAATCGATTTTAATACTTATTAGGAAAATGACATTTTTTACCTAGACCCACAAATGTCATTAATATTTAATTAATCCTGTTAAAATGTGTTTTTTTTTTTGGCTCAGTCTTAACATTTTGAACAATGATTGTTAAATCAAACAATATTGTTGATTTTAAATTCAAAGTTCTTTTTTTTTTCAAAGCACTATAAATCCATCCTTTAAAAAAAAGATACTTTCTGTCTAAAAAAACCACAAAAAACAAGACAAAATGCAACATATGACATCAGGGACTCAAATAAATTAAAAATAAATAGTAATATAAATATTTTCTCCTGGACAGTAAATTAAATTTGAATTGTGAGAATTGCAATGTGAAAATATATAGAGTTGAATTTTCAGTGACGATCAAATATAGTTTCAGCAAAACTAAATTAAATGTCATAATCTTACATTCAGTTTAAAGTTTATTGGACCTCAGTTACAAACAAATTCAATTGATTCAAATTAAACAATACAAATCCAAATGATGTGATTCCAGTTTAGTTTCTGGTGGCGTGTATTTCAGCCCGTAGACCAGTGTGCGTTGGACGTACGTTATTGCCCGTGGGTCCGCTGTTGGAGTACACGGTGGTGTAGCCTTTACTGTGAGGCGTGGGCTTCAGGCTCTTCCCAGCTTTGATCTCTGCCAGCAGCTCCGAGTTGTCGCCAGTGGGGGACATCATGTTGAAAGATTTTGTACCTGCAGACAAAAGGAGGGTGTAGAAAAGTGAAACCGGGCAGAAACACAGACAGAGTTGAGGTCGAGAGAAATGGAGAGAGTGAGAGAGACACACAGAAAGAGGGGGAAAGAGAGAGAGACAGGGG
>JAPTGZ010000026.1:326558-336609 GCA_029814645.1 Fowleria isostigma | reverse complement strand
AGTTTGTTGATTGTTATATAACCAGCATGCAACAAAAAGACCAATACTACAGGTGGAGGTTATTTTTTTATTTCTTTTTTTTTTTTTTTTTTTTTTCCCAAACCTGCTTCTTTTGTCGACAGATCCCCCCCCCCCCATCGTTGCTGCGTTTTCCAGCTCAGCGTTAGCATTTCAGTATCCTCATCACATTTGATTCGTGACCCCTGGGCCCATCTCTGGCACGATGTTTTGTCATATCCGTTACCACCCTAAAGTTAAGGTGCCATCTGTCAGCTTTGCGCTCGTGGAGTACGACTGAGAGGCAGGTGCACTCGAGTCTGCCAACCACCTGGTGTGTACAGAACCAAGCGCCTCGATGTGAACATGCCATTAAAACTAGTCTTCAGCCACACACCAGGTTCTACACGCAACAAACAAGCAGGCATGTACGAAACACCCCCCCCCCATCCCCACCACCACCACCACCACTCCTGCTTTGTCTTTGCGAGATGAAGGCGCGGGAAAGCAGCCGTATCATAAAAGTACATGTTGACACTGTCACTGGCGGTGGTATTGTTGTGTAAGTCACGAGGTTGTCAGGAAGTCTAATTAAACTGTGCACGCTAGCGAGTGTTTCCTCCCACAAATCAGCGACAGCCAGACTGAGCTAAGTGAAGCTGAAAGAGAGGATTTGTTCTTCACAGGCTTGAAAGTGCTGCGCCGAACGAAAACAAAAAGTGTACAAGTGATTCAGAGCATCTGTATATCCTGCAGGCTTCCCCATCTCACCTCCGCGGTAAAAACCATGGAAATGCTGGAAGTGTACGGCGGAGGCTTCTGGGAAATCAAGACCAATGCTGAAGGGGGGTGGGTCATTGTTTTACGGGATGAAATATGTGTCACCGGAAACTGAATTTGAATCACATCATTTCCTGTGTGTTTGCACGTAATGTAAAGCACAGTTGGTCAGACTGACTTATGAATTACACAAAAAACTTTGGCAAAAAAATGTGTCCCAGAGTGTTGGAAACAGACCATATAAATGCAAAAATGTGCAGCCTGGTCTCGAAAAATGTGCTATTATCTGTATTCTGATGCAACAATTTCATTAAAATTGCAAAAAAAAATGGCCAAATTTGTCCATCTGAAATGAATGGATCCATTTTCAAGTGGCTACCATTCACACACGACTGATCCTAAAATTATTCTGAAATATGACAAATGTGCAGACCAGCCCAAAGATTATACATGTGACATATTGTAACGATATCCTCTACAGTTTCCGCACAACAACACCATACCAAACCCCATTCACACACAATGGGAACAGAATGGTGACAGCTGACTGGCTGAAATTGTCCCCACTCTAACTTTGAGTGGAGAGTTTGTTTTTTAATTAATGGTATTAAAAAAAAAGCAGGAGTAGTAATAGTAGTAGTAAAAGTAGTATAATAGTAGTAGTAGTAGTAATAGTAATATTAGTAGTAGTAGTAGCAGCAGCAGTAGTAGTACCAACAGTAGTAGCAGTAGTAGTAATAGTAATTGCAGTAATAGAAATAGTAGTAGTAGTAGTAGCAGTAGTAGTAGTAATGTAGTAATTGCAGTAATAGAAATAGTAGTAGTAATAGTAGTAGTACTAGTAATTACAGTAATAGAAATAGTAGTAGTACTAATAGTAGTAGTAGTAGTAGTAATTATAGTAATAGAAGTAGTAGTAGTAGTAGTAGTAGTAGTAGTAGTAGTAGTAGTAGTAGTAATTGCAGTAATAGAAATAGTAGTAGTACTAGTAGTAGTACTAGTAATTGCAGTAATAGGAATAGTAGTAGTAATAATAGTAGTAGTAGTAATTATAGTCATAGAAATAGTAGTAGTAGTAGTAATTATAGTAGTAGAAATAGTAGTAGTAATTATAGTAATAGTAGTAGTAGTAATTATAGTAATAGAAGTAGTAGTAGTAATTATATAGTAATAGAAATAGTAGTAGTAGTAATTATAGTAATAGAAATAGTAGTAGTAGTAGTAATTATAGTAATAGTAGTAGTAATTGTAGTAGTAGTAGTAGTAGTAGTAATTATAGTAATAGAAATAGTAGTAGTAGTAATAGTAGTAGTACTAGTAGTAGTAGTAGTAATGGTGGTAGTGGTAGTAGTAGTAATTATAGTAATGGTAGTAGTAGTAGTAGTAGTAGTAATTATAGTAATGGTAGTAGTAGTAGTAGTAGTAGTAGTAGTAATTATAGTAATGGTGGTAGTGGTAGTAGTAGTAATTATAGTAATGGTGGTAGTAGTAGTAGTAGTAGTAATTATAGTAATGGTGGTAGTAGTAGTGTGTTTTGATAGGTCATATTCATCTTGTTGCTCAGATGTGAGGGCCGTGTACTCATCTGTCAGATTCTGTAAATGATGAACATCATCAAATAAACCTTGAATATTTTTCTCCTGTTTTTGCACAGATTGAAAGTGAGGACGAGCAGAGACGCTTTGATGAAGGCAAAGCCCGCTACCTCCAGAATAAGGCCAAGAGACTGTCTAACAACCAGGGCCAGCAGTGACGCCCCCCACTCCACAACATCCACCCTAAACAACACATGATGGAAACCCACCCTCTGTTTCTGCTCTATAATTGTAGCCTCCAGTTAAACCTAAACCTGTGATTATTCCTCTCGTGTGCTACTCACCAAAGTCTCTGCCTATAGCTGTGTGTAAAACAGAGTACATATTTTATTTTCTGGGATATTTTTATCGATGTATGAAGACTATTTCTGAACGCTGTCAGTACAAGGTGAGTCGGACTGTGTGTACAAGTACTACTTATGAAGACTTCAGCATGAGTGTCAGTGCCAAGTGATAGTCTGAACGCAAGGGAAAAGCCATGAATAAGTGAGTGAATAATAATGAATAAAAGATCCAACGCCGCTCTCGTGTCCTTGCTTGTTTGATGATGATGATGATGAGGATGATGATGTCACAGTCTTGGGCATGCCTTGGCAGAGAGGGCACACGCCATCCGTCTTTTCAGCACTGTGTCTTTCACAGAGATTTCAGGGGGGCTCGGGGGCTTTGACTCAGCTCACATCGCTCCCACGCCTGTACAACCCCCCCACTCTCTCTCCCCCCTCAGCTGGCTATGCCCCTCCCCCCTCCGCTCTGTCCGTCTGTCGGTCACACTCCGACTCCACTGTTTGCGTTGGCTCTGCTCGCCTTTACCACTCCTGCTGCGGCGTCTCCTCATCTGTCTCCAGTCTCTTCTGTGGTGCCGTGGTTCTTGCCCTTCTCATTGCCTGTGGGTTTTCTTTGCCCTTTTTTTTGACTCCTTGCAGCTTAATAGGGGAAAGAAAAAAAATTTTTTTTTAAAAAATTTGTGATACAGTTAACAAGACACGGTGGAAGCCATTTTTTTTTTTTTTAAAAAGCAACAAACAACAAGCAATAACCAACAGACAAAAAAGAACAAGCAACAATAACAGCAGCAGCATCTTATTACAATGAAGAACATAATAAACGTGAAGACCATCTAAGCAATATAGAATGATTAGGGTGATATGAGAAAAGAAAAAAAAAGATGAAAGAACTAATTATAAGATGGGTTTGTCTCTGAGTGTGACAATATAAAAACAGGTAGTTGTTTATAGTCAGGAGCAGTAAGCACAACCTAATGGGTTAATATATAATTGAGGGACTTTTTGAATGTTTTTGTTTTCAGGCATAAAATCAAAATAACCATAACACCACATGGGGTTTTTACAGAAAGATTCTTCTAAATATCATACAGTTGAGTAAAATTAAAATTGAAACTAAATCAGAAAGCTGCCAGCACCAATCAGCAGCAAACCGATTATCAAAAGCACTACTATACTGGTACTATTTACTTTTACATCGCACCTAGCCGCAAGTCCACCAAGAGGCAAGCACACAAGTTACATTTCCTTCAAGAAATGTAGGAAAGTCTAGTTAATAAAGGTACTGTAGTAACATAAATAGGACATTTCACACACTTTTGAGTGTCCATCTGTATGCAGATTTTCCCCTTTAAGTGTGGAATTAAAAGTGACAACGCAACACCACTTTTGCATTTTCAGTTCAGATTGTTACATCTAAACGTTGCCTCAATAGCAACTTTAACCTTTAAAACCAATTTATTTGAGTCTTTGTGTGTCTTTTAAGGCTTTTCTGTATTTCCTTGTTGCATCTGAAGAAAAGAAAATGAGAAATAAAGATGTTTTCTCATTCCAACCCTGCTGAAGGTGACCAAAGGCTTTTGCACAGACTTCTGTTAAAGTTAAGAGATGTAATACAACATTTGTAGCTATGATTTCATCAGTTTATAATGAACTGAAAGAGGATAAGAATTGCGGTGCTTTTTTCTTTATCTCAAAATGAGCATTTTACATCAATAGAGGAGGTAATGGGTCTGTAAGCTAAATTTTTTTGTCAGGCTGTTTTGGAAATTTTGTTGTGAAGTGCATTGTGGGAATGGGAATTCCATGCAGCCATAGTGTGGCCGCAGCAGCAACAAACATGGAAATAGCTTCATTGCCTCTTGCTGCTGCTGCTGCTGCTGCTGCATGGAATTCTGAAAAGGCCTGAGTGATAATTTGATTTTAGTTTGGTATGGAAACAGACGGCTAGTGATGGAGTACACTTTGAAGTCCTTCACTGTGACGGCAGTGATTCAGGTGCGTAATCATGGAAAGACGAACAGATTCGTAATACTTAGACAATCACTGGGGTTTTATAGATGCGATGAAAACTTGGTGATGGACGTCATGCAGCTTTAAAGAAAACAAAACAAACTAGTTTTCCTCATCTTTAGTGTACAGTGACAAATGACTATTCCACTACAAATTCTGTGCTGAGCCTTTAAACCAGAAGATTTTAAGATTTAGGTAATTAAAATTAATTTGCATAAAATTAAAAACAGACTTATACATATTTGTGGTTTGTAGAAACATAAAACAGTAAAAACTGTTGCAGGACTGGGTGCTCTGTATCCATATGATGGCAGAGATGTTCACAAGTCATTTTTTCCAAGTCAAGTCGAGTCTCAAGTCTTTTTATTTGAGTCCAAGTCAAGTCTCAAGTCTTTTAGGACCAATACCAAATCTTTAGTCCTTTGTCCCAAGTCCACATCAAGTCCCAAATCTTTGTACTCAAGTCCAAGTCAAGTCTTAAGTCTTTGAGGGCCAAGTCAAGTCTTGAGTCATTTGTCCCCAGTCAAGTCTCAAATGACTGAAATTGAACGTTTTCTCTTTGGACAGATGCCATCTGGTCTAGATAACACTGCATTGCCATATGTTTTGGATTGAAAACATGTACTCAACCATCATATTGGTCAGCACTTAATGCTTTTCCACACTTTCATGGTGGCCAAACCACTTTACAAGCCTCACACACCAGTGGGCAGTCTGTTATATATTATACACTACAGTATCAAAACTGACCAGAGCATGGTCACTTAAGAGGACTATTTCAATCAAAGGTGAAGAAACATCATGACAGCTTTGTTTGAAGGTGATAAATATATTTTTAAATATGTGTGTGCTTGCTCTGTACCAGTATATACACTAGTAAACTTATCATTGACAGGTTATAGAGCCTGACCTTCATATGCAGGAGATTTGTCTGTGCTTAAAGTCAAACATCGGTCTTGAATGTCTACTCACACCAATTATGGTGCAAAAACACTTTTCTTACAATAATCTAACAATTATAAAATAAAACAACTTGCTATAAGGTGTCCAACACATCTACATCAAAACATTTATGGCAACATTTACACATGATCTATGTCCTGGTCCAGGTGAGCCATGGTCAGAGTGGTCTTGATACCGGTGGATGCACACATATGTTATGTTGCACATGATATTAAGGAAGGAGATTCAGCCTGACATTGATTTTCTATGTCACACATTGGAAAAAAGTTATATGACTGAAATAAGAAAAACAACAATGAAATGAAGATTATTTGTGAGTCCCAAACCTCTAGTCCAAGTCAAGTCTCAAGTCTTTTGAAGGTGAATCGTGAGTTAAGTCTCGAGTCTTTGTGCGACCTGAATCCAAGCCTCAGACTCAAGTCCCCGTCTCTATGATGGCAGGTGGATGTGAACGTCCCATGTTCAGATACTTAACAGGATCTGTTTTCATTCATACATCCCTGGAATACTCAGAATCACATGAGACTGTGCAGGAGGAATAGCTAGGCTTTACTCCATTCAATGTATAGATGGAACTCATTTGAGATCAAACAATGACATTAAATGATGAATGTGCGGTGAGTCAGGGCTGTGAAGTATCTGTACAAACTCCAGTCAACCGCCTTCGTTTGGACCTTTGTTCCTCCTCGTACTGTTTTCTGTACACAGACACAAACTGATTTGTCATTGGATCTTGAAGGTTATTGTTTTTGCCTCTGTCCCTTTAGCACAGTATGTGTGCTTTTCATTTCCCCCATGAAAATAAAGTTAGTCTCAAGCAGCACCGGGGGGATATATCTATTTTTAACGCCAGTGAAGTGGAGAGGGAAGGAGAGCACGGGGAGGCAGAACACAATACAGGGAGACAGGATCCATCTCAGATGGCAAGACAAGCCTTCTGGGAAATATGAGCTTATTGAAAAACGTCTGCATAATGTACAACATCAGCGCAGGCATGCTCGACTGGCTTTGTTCCGAAAAACATTAAAAAATCATTTCTAATCATTCACAACAATGTTCATTACTGTCTTCAGCCATTTCAGCTGGTAGCAGCTGGCTTTTATACATAGACACAATATGGTAACCATGGTTACTTATGTGGAAGAACAGACTGGAAATGGAAGAGATGACATTATCAGAAATAGAGGTTTCTCTTGCAGGTAGAAGCAGAACTGAAATCTGTGATTTTGATTTACTGGGGATAATTTAATTCATCAGTCTTACATGTAAACACTGTTTGCACCTAAAAAAAACCAAAACCTTAACTCATACTTAAAAAAAAAAAAAAGTAGGAATTTTCAACAGTAGAACATGGATGTATGATACAGTGTGTATATTTTTGCTTGTTCTTAACAAAACCCCAACTTGGAGATAAACTTAAATATGTATATATATACCAAAAGACATCAAGAATATGAACAGGAGGCCCATAGTATTTATACAAATACCAGATGTAAAATATAGCAAATGCAAATAAATTAATAAAATAACTTGAGAACAAAAAAAATATATGTACAGTACCTACCATTATCTAGGTGATGAGTGGTGACATATTAGTCTACAGTTATGATAATGTGTTCCTTCTATAAGTGTAGTTTAGAAAAGGCTGCCATGATTATAGAATTTTGCAGTTGATCCTCCTAACCTACATCTCATCCTCTTTATATGTAAAAACCTCATGATATCTTTAATCCAGACCCAGCATTACTTTTATATTAGTTCCCAAATGTTTTTTTTTCTTAAGTGTTTTATCACCATTTATTTTATAATCCTCTGTATTTTGCTTTTTGTAAGTCAATATATGCTATTTTGCTAAATTGAATTTCCTGATCATATGGATGTTTACAAAAGCTCAGATTAAAGTTGAGTTTTTATATCAGAAACAAAGAAAACTGAAGAAAAAGTGACTTTTTCCAACAAATATATCATTAATTTATAATGAAATAAGTGTGTCCATCCACTGTCACTGATCCAACTCCATGGGTTTTACTGGTGAATAGATGTTGTAGAAGATGGTGGTGTTCCACGGTAACTATGGAGCCTCTGAACATCCAGATGGGTCATATGTGATGACCATGAAAAGATGAATACTGTATTTTACACCATTTATTGACATGTATTGGTAGGATTAGTGGATCAACATGTCTTGAAAAGTTGACATGTCATTGCTGACACACCCTGTGCACTTTGGATGGTTGTAATGGTTTCCATGTTTGTGTAATTGGAAAAATTCCAACAGTTTCTGAAACCTTTCACAAACGTGGTCCTTTGGGTCATGACCCAAAGCTCATAATGAAGAGCATAGAGAGTGGTGAGAGGTGGTGAGAGTAGAAACATAGATTGACCAGTAAATCAAGAGCTTTGCCTTTGCTCAGCTCCTTCATCACGACAGACTAATACAACTACTCCATCACTGCAGATGCTGCACCGATCCGCCTGTCAGTCTCACATCCCATCCTTCCCGCACTCGTGAACAAGACCCTGAGATACCTGAACTCCTCCAATTGGGGCAAAGCCTCTCCACTGACCCATAGAGGACAGACCACCTTTATCTGGTCCAGAACCATGGCTTTGGATTTGGAGGTGCTGAACCTCATCCCACTCACCTCATACTTAGTTACAAACCTCCCTAGTGCACACTGAAGGTCCAGGTTTGATGAGGCCAACAGGACAACATCATCCGCAAAAATCAGAGATGAGATCCTGTAGTCCCCAAACCAGACCCATTTTGGCCCCGGGCTACACCTAGAAATTCTGTACATAAAGATTATAAACAGAACCAATGATAAAAGGTGGCCCTGCCAAAGTCCAACATGCACCTGGAACAGGTCTGACTTACTGCCAGCAATGAGAACCAAGCTCCTGCTTCAGTCATACAGGGACCAGATTGAACTTAGCAAAGGGCCCCGGACCCCATACTCCCAAAGCACCCCCCACAAGATACCATGAGGGACACGATCGAAGGCCTTCTCCACATCCACAAAACACATGTGGACTGGTTGAGTGAACTCCCATGAACCCTCGAGTACCTGGTGGAGAGTCTAGAGCTGGTCCAGTGTTCCACGACTGAGATGAAAACCGCACCGTTCCTCCTGAATCCGAGGTTCGACAATCAGTTCAAGTGTATTTATTTATTTTTTAGTTTGTAAAGTCCATCCTTTGGTGCTGGTCCAGACATGAGCTCAAGCACTATCACATAAAACATTTATTACATGTAAATCACATACAGTATTAAAGCAACCGAACACGATTAATATAAATGACAGTAAACACAATAGCACTGAGGATGAAGCTGCATGTCAGACCTAATCCCCCTCTTCTTCACAAAACAATGAAACAATAATGAAACAACAAAGGTCAGAGGATAATCTCATATTTGCTCTCATGTCTTTGCATCTAAATGAAGGGACTTGGAGTGGTGTGTGTCCCTGCACAGAGACACCAACGGGGCTACTTAGAAGATGAACGATCCCCTTATCCAGGAGGAAAACCATTAAAGACCGTGAAGGGAGCGTCGACGCTAAAGCCAGCCGCTGTTGAGGAAACTCTCAGCCTTTATAACCAATGACCCGTTTTGCATTTAGAACTCTGTGGCACCGGAGCGGTTTGATCGTCAGTCATTTTCTGACAGCATCAGCTTTATTTCCACACAAGAGACAAGACACAGAAACCTGATCTATGTACACATTATACATCAAGGTCACCGGTGGAAATAAGTATGTCAATATTTGTATGAGGCAACACTGCTGTGGAGTTTCTTGGCAGAAGTCGCAGATGCTTAAAGGCTTCAACCACACACACACACACATCTACACAAAACAGCGATTCAACTCACAGTCCCATTGTTAGTTTTCTGTAACAGTGGTTTTATTTGTACTTCCTGGAACACCTTCACAGAGCACAGACACATTCAGGACTTCTCTGTTATCTGGGCTTCAAGCCAGCAGGGCTTTCCTCACAGAGGAGTAGGTGATGGGCCCAGCTTTAGTCTAGCCCGGAACCTCCCTTTTTCCCTCTGCCACAGGAGACCCACCTCAGAGTAGGCCACCGCTAAATTAGGCCACATGGTCCTCTGTCGCAGAAAGGTGGCAACCCCGAGAGGACATGACCAAGAAGACAGTGTTCTGCTGCTGTGTTGGGTTTCTGTGAGAGTGGGGGCAGCAGAGCCAGTGGGCGGGAATGCCTTCTGTTAGATTTTACTTCCAGGTCACCTAGCATAACACAGGAGAGACAGGAGATGGGCAGAAGAGGAGTCCACATGCACTGGATGAGAACAAGTATGTACACAGGTATGAAGGAAGACGCATCTATCTATCTATCTATCTATCTATCTATCTATCTATCTATCTATCTATCTATCTATCTATCTATCTATCTATC
>JAPTGZ010000026.1:70332-81785 GCA_029814645.1 Fowleria isostigma | reverse complement strand
ACCAGTAAAACCCATGGAGTTGGATCAATGACAGTGGATGGACACACTGGGTTTATGTTCAGTTTATGAGAAATTTTGCTGAAAAAGTCATTTTTTTTCTCTGTTTCTGATATAAAAACCTGAGACTTTAATCTATAATGAACATCTACATGATTAGTAAATTAAATGTTTGAAAATACCTGATTTTCACTGAAAAAAAACACAAAATACAGAAGATAATATTACAGTAACTGGTGATAAACCACTTGAGGATGGTTAAATATAGAGAAAAAAGCATTTAGGAAGGTACACAAATGTCAAACTAGACCCTTATGGGTTAATCTGCACACAGTGAAGTTACAGTATGGAATTTGGAGGACATATTTTCATCATGTTGAAATATTAGATTTACGTTCATTTAATGGGACACAGACAATGAGATGAGCTCAGTATTGTATAGTGACCTGACTTCATGCAGGGATTATTTTTTATACACAGATCGATATTATTATATTGGATATTATTATGTGTTGTATTTTTTTTCCCCGGGTTCATTTCTGTCGGTTTGTCCCTCAGGGAATAGAGTTCACCTAGAGCAATTTTTATGAAACACATAAACTTCACAGGCCCATCAGGCTGCTGATTTCTGTTCCTGTCCTTTCACACACATTTTACAGTGTTTTTGATCAATAGCTGGAGCGTGGCGGTAATAGAGCCTGGGCTGGAGCTTGGGTTTTTACTGTGTACACCCACACACTGTAAATCAGCCTCAGCCATGCTGCTCCGAGATGCCTGGGATGAAAGTATCCAGCAAATGTAATAATAGATCAACTTTTTTTTTTTTTCTACACTCATTAATCCTCTTTGCCAGATCTGGTTTTATCCAGTCGATTATTGCAGCTTACTATGAAAAGTGGGAGTCAATATTTGCAGAAAAATTAGTTATTTAACTCAACACAATATTAAATTAGCTCAAGTGCAGCTCTCTGGGGGTTTTACATTTGATGGAGGTATATTTTATTATATATATATATTCTTTCAACAGCAGTAGGAAGTTATGGACAGAACACAACTACCAAAACCACCCCAAAAGTTTCCATGACATCACAGAGTGGATCATTTAATGATTTTTTTACATACTACGACGGCGTATAAGGGCCACACAAGAAAAACAAATTGCTTGTCACTATGAGAATAAAGTCGTAATATTACGAGAATAAAGTCATAATATTATGAGAATAAAGTCGTAGTTTTAAAAAACTTGTAACATTACAAGAATAAAGTCGTAATATTACGAGAATAAAGTCATAATATTATGAGAATAGTCGTAGTTTTAAAAAACTCGTAATATTACAAGAAAAAAGTCATAATATTACGAGAATAAAGTCATAATATTATGTAAAAAAAGTCGTAATATTATGAGAATTTAAAAAAAATTACGATTATTACAACACTATTTTCGAGTTTTTAAAACTGCGACTTTATTCTAGTAATATTACAACTTTATTCTCGTAAATTGTGACTTTATTTTCATAATATTATGACTTCTCGTACGACTTCTCGTACGACTTTTCTCGTAATATTACGACTTTAATATTATAAGTTTATTCTCGTAATATTACAACTTTATTCTTGTTATGTTACGAGTTTTTTAAAAGTACGACTTTATTCTCATAATATTATGACCTCGTAATATTACGATTTTTTTCTCATAATATTACAACTTTAATATTACAAGTCTATTCTTGTAATATTACAAATTTATTCTTGTTATGTTACGAGTTTTTTAAAACTACGACTTTATTCTTGTAATATTATGACTTTAGTCTTGTAATATTACGACTATTCTCATAGTGACAAGAAATTTATTTTTCTTGTGTGGCCCTTATATGCCATCGTAACATACACCTGTACTATGACAGCAATTTTTCTTCTTCAAACTAAAACTTGTTCCTTTGAAAATCAGTCAAAATAACCTTGTCTTATAGTCTTCACATGTATCTGCTGATAGTTTACATTATAGCTCTGTTAGCTTAGCTCTGTTTTTAGACAGAAAACAGCCACAAAAAAAAAACACAAAACCACTTCTGTCTATGAAAAATTCCCTATAAATAAACCTTACTTATTACTTACATACCCTGCCCCAGTGCATACTGGGAAACCCCTCTTAGCTGCCCCTCCAAGCAGAGCTAGGTTTCCCAGCATCTTTTACAGACAGAGGTCACAAAGTGTTTTACAGAATAAAATAAAGTAAATACAGTTAAAATAGGGTAGTTACTACATGTCTTCTAAACCGTGAGTCAGATTGGTTGTAAGTTTGATAATTTTCTGTTGTGATTTAACCGTTACATGTATCACTCCCTAGTGAGGGGAGGGGCGCCACTCCCATGTTCCGCCTAGGGTGCCAATTAACCACAGGCTGCCTCTGATCCAAGTCCATGGGTTTTACTGGTAAATCAATGTGAACTTTTAGTTGGATGTACAAATCTCAGCACTTCAAAAAAAAAAAAAAGGTTTCTAAGGAAATGAAAAAAGCTTGATTTCTATAACATTTGTCTTTTTTAAAAATATTTGTTTATTTTTCAAACTGGGAAAACAGCATGCCAAGAAAATTGTATTATAAAAAATACTCTTTTTTCTTATAGAAAATACTCATACATGTATATATATACATATATATATATATATTTATTTATTCATATATACATATTTATTTCTTAAACCATTTTCCAGCAGATATCAAGGTGATTTTATTTCTTGTACTAAGCACTCTTTGCTAAAATGCAAATATTTTTGTTTAGTTTTAAGGAACATTATGGGTTTTTTTTTTTTAGTTGACAGTCTTTTTTGCTTCTTTCAAGAATTCTGGCCAAGAATCTTTTTTTTTACCCCACTGGCAGAATTTTTTTGCTCAATATAAACCAATTTGACCAGATTTAGGAATATTACGCTTATTTCTTGCAGGATATTTTTTGCAGTGAAAACACAAAACTGATCATTAAATATGACACCAATGGCCACTTAGCAAAGATAATATCACTACATAAGCCTCATAATCGAACTGATGTCGAAAAAACACTACCATTTCAGCATCAATCTTGACTCTTTTCATTTATGACTGTGTCCAGTGGTGTAAACAACAGCAGTGTTTTGAGCTTTTCTCACTTTCTTTGATTCTAGAGGTTGTTTCTTAGTGGTTCTCTGCTCATTGCTTACCAACACTTTGGTCAAAAGCCCCCATGGTGTTAGATTTCCTCATAATGGGAGACCAGCAGAATGACTCACTACTCCCACTAGTGGTCACATTAACCCCTTAGACATCACTGTACATAGATTCAGTATATATCTCTACAACCCAATACACTGGCATAAATGGGTTTTATTTTAAGCATTGTAGTGATACTTTTAGGCCATTTTAATAGAAATATTACATATAACCCACTTAATATAATTAATAAAAAAGCCTGTTAGTGCAGACTATATGATCAGAAGTTGAACACATGATGAGCAAACCTGTAGAACTATTTCCTTTCTCCAAACTGCTGCACTGAAAGCCTCATTTCTCTCAATTAAATCTTAAACTGGATTGATTTGTCTGTCATGCAAAAAGCCCAAGGATGGAAAAAAATGTAACTTTAATATCTGGAGGCTTAAGAGTTATGACTTAAACATGAGATTTGTCTACCACCGAAGAGGCAAAGCGCCAATGTAATGAGACGTTGTTTTGGACCATTTGTTGATTCTGTGACAAATTTAAAGAAATGAGTATATGGATGAGATTCTTCACCTTCGTTTGTGCTCTGCAGCCTCGGAGCAGGCTGGGGTTTCATTAAGCTGACAAAGCAACAAAGTATTAAAGTGCTGCTTTAGGCAGTTCAATACTTCAGCCTTGTGAACTTCTAAATGTCAGGTTTGGAGCAGAAGACGTGTCATTTAATTGGTCTGTTCATGTCGACCAAACCAGATCTGACTCCATATGCAAATGAACTGTCAACCCAAAGTTGGATAAGACCCTACGTCCACGTTGTTGTATACAGGGATTATACTTTTGTTATGAACAAAACACCATCTGAATGAATAAATTAATGAAGAATGAATGAATGATTTTAGGAAAAGTAGGTCAAAGTTCAAATTTTTCATTAATTTCTAAAATCTTTTTGGTTTTTGCCCATTTACTTGTAATGGACAAAATTTCACATGTCTATAGCAGCATATTGGTTGAATTCATACCAAATTGGGTTCATAGATTGCAAGTGACCTTGAATAGATGTGGTTCCCTTTTGGGAAAAGTAGATCAAAATTCAAATTTTTCATTAATTTTTTAAAATCTTTTTTTTTTTCCCATTTTCTTATAATGGGCAAAATTTTACATGTCTGTAGCAGCAAAACTATTGGTTTAATTCTTACCAAATTGGGTTTATAGCTTGCCAGTGATCCAGAATAGACATCGTTATATTTTGGGAAAAGTAGGTCAACATTCACAATTTCATCAATTTTTAAAATCTTTTTTTTTTTTTTTCTTCCCCATTTACTTATAATAGACACAGTTTTACATGTCTGTAGCAGCACAACTATTGTTTGAAATCATACCAAAATGGGTTTATAGATTGCCATTGATGCAGAATAGATGTGGTTACATTTTGGAAAAAAGTAGATCAAAATTCAAATCTTTTTTTAATTTTTAAAATCTTTTTTCTCCCATTTGCTTAAAATGGGTGAAATTTCAAATATATATAATAACATCAATTTTGCTTCAATTTATGGAAAACTTGGCACATATATAGAGGCAATTGATATGTTGACATCACCACATGCATAGACATGTTTTTGTGCCAGTGAACACTTGTTTTTTTAATTTATCATAAATGCGTACTGGTAAATAAATGGTAAATGGTCAGTACTTATATAACGCTTTTCTACACTTTCATGTTATACAAAGCCTCACATTCACCCATTCATGCATACACTCATACACCAATGTGCAGCCACGAAAGGTGCTGCCAGGTCAAGACCACTTTAGGGTTCAGTGGACACTTTGACATGTGGACAGGTGGAGGCAGGTTTCAAACCCCCAACCCTTTGGTCATTGGATGACCCACTCTACCAACTGAGCCAGATAATAACCTTTGCCTGTGTCTGTTTGTACTCAGGTGCACCACTGTTTCTGCTTCTGGCATCATTCATTGTTTCTCTCTTCCCACCTCGTTCCATTTTTTAACTCATAAGGACCCAGTGTGACATATGTGTCACTTCCCAAATAAATTTGTCTTTATAATTAACTGTCCTTAAGTGGTTTATGACCATTTATTGTAACATTATCTTATGTATTTTGTGTTTTTTTTCAGTGAAAATTAGGTATTTTTCAACATTTAATTTACTAAACATGTAGATGTTCATAAAAGTTGAGCATAAAGTTGAGGATTATTATGTCAAAAATAGACAAGGCTGGAGAAAAAGTGACTTTTTCAGCAAAATCGATCATTAACTGAACATAAACCCAGTGTATCCATCCACTGTCATTGATTCAACTCTATGGGTTTTACTGGGGAATCAATGTTGGAGAAGTTGACAGTGTTCCCATGGCAACTACGGAGCCTCTGAACATCCAAATGGATCATATCTGATGGCCATGAAAAGACGACAAACTGCATTTTACACCAATTATTTACATGTACTAGTGGATCAACAGGAATTAAACAGTTTATATCGGTACATGATTTTGGTAGATGGTGGATGTTTGGGTCTTTATGGGTTAAAAAAGGTTAAATATAGAGAAAATTCCATTTGAGAACTAACAGAAGTAGTGCTGGGTTTTTATGAGTTAATAGGTTTCGACATAAATCTGCACTTCGTCTTCTTTGGCTACCGACTGTATTATCATTAAAATGATTAAATCTTTCTCTTCCTGTGTAAACTGACTGCTCTGTCATTGTTCAGTTATTCCCTCATACTTTGACTCTTTGTACCTCTGTCATCATATCTTACTACACATGCAGATTTTTCTCCGTCCTTTGAGTCTTAATGTCCTCTATTATTAGTATCACTACCTAATCTGCATGAGCAATTTACATAATAAATGCATTAATATTCACAAATACACCTCCTTCTCACATTGTTGCATTTAATATACAAAGAAGGTTTGATACCAGTTTAGTTCAATATGTTGTAAATCTGGTTGGGTTTTTTTGGAAATATCTATCAATGTCATTCAGTATTGTTTTGAGAACTCAGATCGCCCTTGAGTAAAAGTAGAACGTTGTGAAAACACACAACCGCAACTACACTGATATAAAATACAGATTCCAATTTGTTGATAGTTCAGAATCAAGCTATATGTATTAACCCATAAAGACCCGAATATTCACCATCAACTAAAACCATCTACTGATCTCAACTGTTTAATACCTGCTCATCCATCAGTCCTATCAATACATGTAAATAATTGGTGTAAAATGCAGTTTGTCATCTTTTCATGGTCATCAGATATGATCCATTTGGATGTTCAGAGGCTCTGTAGTTACCATGGAAACACCATCATCTTTTACAACACTGGTTCTCCAGTAAAACCCATGGAGTTGGATCAATGACAGTGGATGGACACACTGGGTTTATGTTTGGATATTGATATGTTTGTTAACAAGAGTCACCTTTTCTCCAGTTTTCTATTTCTGATATAATAACTCTAAACTGTAGTATGAGTTTTTATGAACATCTACCTCATCAGTGAATTAAATATGGAGGAAAAAAAAGAGATTTTTAATGAAAAATGAAAAATACAGAAGATAATATTATAATAAATAGTAAAAAATTACTTAAGGAAGGTAACATGGAGAGAAAAAAAAACATTTGAGAACTGACAAAAAGTAGCATTGGGTCTTTATGGGTTAAATATATATTTAAAATGATCATTCAGAGAAGCGTCACCCTTGCAAATTATTACACAAGAAGATTTAAATTTGAGTTTCTGTCTGATACCAAAACTCACATATTACTTTTCTGATATTTTCATTCGTTGTGTAGGAGTCAGTCTCATAATATATTAACCCATAAAGACCCAGTGCTGTTTTTGTGGAAGGTCTCTCGTAATTTTTCTCTTTGTTTAATGTTTCTTAAGTGATTTATTACCATTTATTGTAATATTATCCTCTTTATTAACTGTTTTTTCAGTGAAAATCATGAATTTTCCTGTATTTAATTTACTGGTCATGTAAATCTTCATTAAAGTTCAGAGAAATCCAAAGGTTATTAGACCAAATTGGAAAAAAAGTTAGGGAAAAGTGACCTTTTCAGCAAAAATATCTTTAACTAAACAAAAACAAATGTCTCCATCTACTGTCATTGATCCAACTCCATGGGTTTTACAGTTGAATCAAAGTTGTAGAAGATGATGGTGTTTCTATCTTCACTACAGAGCCTCTGAATGTCAAAATGTGTCATATTTGATGACCATGAAAAGATGACAAACTGAATTTTACATCAACTATTTACATGCATTGATAGGATTGGTGGATCAACAGGTATTAAACATTTTAGATCAAATGATTGTTTTGGTTGATGGTGGGTGTTTGAGTCTTTATGGGTTAAATTCTGACTGAATCTGTAGCATGGATTTGTAGTAAATCAGGTTTGAATGTACATGTACATGACTGTGTCATCAGCATACGGTTGAATATAAGATTATGTCCATCAGGAGAAAAGAGAAGTGTTCCCAGTGCTGAACCCTGAGGTACTCCTCTTTGTTTGGTCAGAAAATGAGCTTCATTATAATGGAGAGTGATACAATAAAAAGGGTTTTATTTGTTAAAATTCACTTTTATTAGTCTTTGGTTCATTTATTTGTGTATTTTTGGACCTTAATAGTTCATAAATTTTGAATGTGAACCCTCCAGGTGCTGCTGGGCTATCTTTATATTCATTTTGGCAAAAATTGAGTGGATTTCTACAACCTGTTTGAATTTTGTCCTAATTTGTTACATCTATAACTAGTTACATCACAACATTTGCGTATTTAAAGTCAAGACTTCTGACAAACAATTCTCTGAGTACACCATCATTGTTTGTCAGTAGTAGCAGTTGTAGTCCATGGTCAACAACCTGGAGGGGGTGGGGTGAGAAGTGGCTCATATGCATTTAAAGGGCCAGCACTCAAAATGACCTTTCTCATGTCATTACTCAGAAATAGGGTTGAAGATGGACCTGTGGAGTTGAATTAATGAAGAATTCAGATCATATCATTTACAGTTTATGTAGACCACATGGATTAAATAAATTAAATAATGCATAATTCCATTTTAAAAAGCTAAACATCACTCCTCTAAGTCACTGCAGTATAAGTACTTGGTAAATCCCCAACAAACGCTGACTACATATTTTCTTTTCTCTTCTTGTGTGCTTTTCAGGTGTGGAGTGCATTGTGGTTTTACCTGAACCCAGGAGTTACTGGGACCCGGTCTTTGGTACCTGCGTCTTTCTCTTCTCATTCCTGATCCCTGTAGCTATCATCAGTATCTGCTACAGTCTGATGGTCAAGCGCCTCCGTAGTGTCCGCATCCTGTCTGGCTCCAAAGAAAAGGACCGAAACCTACGGCGGATCACCCGGATGGTCCTGGTAGTGGTGGCGGCCTTCGTCGTCTGTTGGACCCCCATCCAGATCATGGTCCTGGCTCAGTTCTTGGGCTTCAATCTGAGCAGCTTGTTCACATTGGTTCTGATGCACTTCTGCATCGCGCTGGGCTACGTGAACAGCAGCCTTAACCCGGTGCTCTACGCTTTCCTGGACGAAAACTTCAAGCGATGCTTCCGTGAGTTCTGCAACCCGTCGCCATTCCGTCTGGACACACAGCAGTCCGGCAGGATGAGGAGCATCGCCAGAGAGGTAGCGGCTGCCTACAGCTGCAAGGCCGGAGACGGAGGGGGGCCCGGAGGTGGGACGCCGAATCCAGCATGACTAGGCGTGGAACTCCCCTTGATGGGAGTGGATCCACCACAAAGGGGAGAGACTCCAGGGACAGGGAACTCCAATACAGAACTCACCCAGATCACAGCCCTCTAGCGGCACGAGCCCTCCCGCCCCCCGATGAGAAGACTGGCATGGGGCGGGGGGGACGGAGATGATGAGGAGGGGGTCCAGGGGAAGAGAATTTAGGATTCAAGACCACTGATATGGACAAAAAAACATTGGTCTCACCAGATTTAGTTTTATTGTCCCTGAATGCAACTCTTTAAATGCGTCTGTAACCGAAATCCCAATGTTTTCCTTTGGGTTTAGACAAAAAAAATCCCTACAAACGAAGGCCAGTTTAGCTAAAGTGTAAAATGTTAAAGTAGCAGTTGTGAGTAAAATGGTCCAGGTCAGTATTTTACTATTTACTTTCGTATATGATGTTTTTGAATACTTAGTACTGCTGATTGAAAGATGAAGACATACTAAAACTATTTTTGGCGGTCGGATGTCATTGGACAGTCTGGCAAGTTTAGTGACATGAGTCTGTTTAGTGTGTTCCATGTGATCGGCCATCGTTAATGCCGTCCTCATTCTTTTCAGTCGTTTCAACATGTGTAATCGCCATTACCCAGTTGTTCAGTATGACCATTCCGATTGGTGGAAGGATAGCCCCTGGCTAGCGAATCAGTGAATGAGAAGACTGGAATCCTTCTTCTTCCACAAGAAGAAACCTGAGAGCAGATACCAGTCTTCTTATCACTAGCCACCCATCTAACAAGTACAACAACAATAATCCTTCCTGACTACTCAACACTCTGCTGACAATAATGACTGATGACAGTTTGCTCTGTGTTTTGGTCTAGAGGGATAACCCTGCTGTTATGGAGACACTACGTCTTGCTCAAGCGCAGAATATACACTTAAGTCTGTAGTCGATTTGGTGTGTTCTTCACATTTTGTTGACTATCAGTGAGAAGGGAACCAACTGATCAGTCGGGCTACCTTTTCTGACGATGATCGACAGTCGATTTGGTGTGTTTTCACCTTAAAATATTTAACAGAAAAAAGATGTCAGTACTTCTCCATAGATTAACCCACTTTTTTTATTGTTATTATTATTATTAGTAGTAGTAGTAATACTTTAATTCAACCTCAGTCCAAACCTCTAATATTCCACATTAGAGGAGCACCATCCTGTTAAAAATCACATAAATCTATGAATCAACTGGATGAACATTTGGAAATTTAGGTTTGAAGTTAATACATACATGTATTGATTAATCATTTAATTTCTATGCTGACCTACAGATTTTTTTTTTTTTCCCCATAAATTCACAAATATTATCAGGGAAATAAACACCCAAAATTATGGTAAATAATTTTATCAAATAATTTTATCTCAAATTCTGCTTATGTTTAATTTAACTTTTTCTATTTATTTTTCTCTTATTGAATGAATTTTTACTTTATAAAAAATGTTTCCAAAAAGCCAAGTTTAAAGAGTTGGATTTTGAGGCAAGAAAAACTGACACATTGAATTGGACACAAAAACAAAGCAAGAAATTGGAGGATTTTTAATTTCCAAAATCTGGTGAGACAGATTGACGCCCGTATGTGGAGGCGAATGGTTGGTGGGCAGTGCTTAACCCATGTGGCATCTGGATGAATGTCCTATTTCACCAAGGCATTAAAACATTTTAAAAGAGACCCAGACCTTTGGAAAACTTGGTAAGATAGAGGTAAACAGAGCTGACAGCTTTATTTGATGCTCATTGCAGCTCCAAAACCTACAGAAACACAAGGCGAATGTGCCAAGACGGCTGGTCTTGAGATCCTCAAAGACGCCCGTTTGGCAGGAGTCGGATGATTGGCAAGAACAGGACGAGCAGAAGGAGCTACATATACCAAATCACCACAAACCTGTGGTGTTACCAGAATGAAAATAAACCTTTCAAGGGTGGATCGTGGCTCTCTGACAATGTGCCAAGGAGGAGCAAAGCATTCTGGGAAAGTCACATTTCCACTCCAGTTTTCAGTGTCTTTATCAGATGTTGACGTTCTGAATTGTCAGAAGTGGTAGACTGAAACATGGGTCTACATCTACGTTTATATGCTGCTGAGCCAATGACAGAACTAAAATGGACACACAACAGTGTAACACGTTATAATAATACAACAAATCCTACACTTTCTAATTCATGAAAATGAGTCACTTATGTAACCCATAAAGACCCAGGGTTATTTTTGTGTCAGTTCCCAAATGAATGTTCTCTATATTTAACCTTCCTTAAGCAATTTATCTACTTTTATTATAATATTATCCTCTGTTTCATGTGTTTCTTCAGTTAAAAAAAAAAAAAAAAAAGTGGTGTTTTCCTCATATTTGATTCACTGATCATGAAATCAGTGTTTCTCAACGGGGGTGGTTCCACCCCAGGGGGCGCTGGTACATCTTTGGGGGGTGTTTAGAATGAGAAAGCTGAGAGGGGGGGGCGCTTAGACACAAATGTAATCACTGTTGTACATTACA
>JAPTGZ010000026.1:16086-28169 GCA_029814645.1 Fowleria isostigma | reverse complement strand
TATCTATCTATCTATCTATCTATCTATCTATCTATCTATCTATCTATCTATCTATCTATCTATCTATCTATCTACCCTTACATAAAAACTTATTTTGTTTGTATGTGAGATCTTCCATCCATCCATCTTCTTTCGCTTATCAGGTCACAAAGGGAATGGTCTAAGCAGTGATGCCCAGACTTCCTTCTCCCCAGACACTTCTTCTAGCTCTTCCAGGGGGCTCCCAAGGCGTTCCCAGGCCACCCCAGACACAAAGGCCATTTCTCAATACCAAAAACGTAGAGTGCATTCTTGTGAACTCAGCTAATACAGTCTTGGTAACAACGATCTCAGAGAACATACTTCCTAAGAATGCAAGTCTGTGTAATTGGAACATCTTTACTTGTGAACTTTCCTCCCTTTCTGTACTGTATTTTCCCCAAATCACCACAGTTTCACTGATTTGATTTCAGTGCATTTGCACTTGTGTTAACATGTCATTTATACATTTAGTATAATTTTAAAAACTTTAATACATTTTGTTGGTTCAGCCAGGCACAGCCGGCTCATGGAGACTCAGCATTTGGTTCACGAAGCCCCAGCGGGCAGGCACCGTAGCAGTTGAGAGTAGCACAAAGTGGATATTGGGAATTATTTCTCACCAAGTCTACTGGAATCACCAACTAGTGCATCCTTATTTTAAGTTAGCTGACAAGAACAACATTTGGGTATTCCATGTGTTCTTGGTTTATGCCAACTTTGAATTGGAACAATACTTGGGCCACAACTGATGACATTTCATGAGAACGAGAAATGGCTATAGTCTCTGCAGTGTGTTCTAGGTCTTCCTTGAGGCCTCCTCTGGGCAGATGCCTAGAGCACTTCTTCAGGGAGGAATCCAAAACACATGCCCAGGCCACCTCAGCTGACCCCTCTGGATGTGGAGGAGCAGCAGCTCTACTCCAAGCTCCTCCTCATATCTCTAAGGATGTACCCAGCCACTCTATGGAGGAAACTCATTTCGACCACTTGTATCTGGAATCTTGTTCTGTCGGTCATGACCCAAACTTCATGACCACAGGCGAGAGTAGAAACGCACATTGACCTGTAAATCAAGAGATTCGTCTTTTGGCTCAGCTCCTTCTTCACCATGACAGACCAATACAATGACTATGTCACTGCAGATGCCACATCGATCTGCCTGTCAGTCTCCATGTTATCCTTCCCTCACTTGCGAGCAAGACCCCGAGATACTTGAACCTACGAGATACGAGTACAAAACCTCTTCACCGACCTGGTGAGGGCAGGCCACCTTTATCTGGTTGAGAACCATGGCCTTGAATTTGGAGGTGCTGATCCTCATCCCACTTGCTTCACACTCAGCTGCAACCTGCCCCAGTGCACGCTGAAGGTCCAGGTTCAATGAGGCTAACAGGACAAAATCATCTGCAACAAGCTGAGACGAAATCCTGTGGTCCCCAAACCTTACCCCCTCCGGCCCCTGGCTGCACCTGGAAATTCTGGCCATAAAGATTATGAACAGAACCGGTGATAAAGGGCAGCCCTGCCAAAGTCCAACATGCACATGGAACAGGTCTGACTTACTGCCAGCAATACGAACGAAGCTCCTCCTGCGGTCATACAGGGACTGGACTGCTCTTAGCAAAGGGCCTCAGACCCCATACTCCCGAAGCATTCCCCACAAGATACCATGAGGGACACAATTGAATGCCTTCTCCAAATCCACTAAACATATGTGGACCAGTTAGGCGAACTCCCATGAACCTTTGAACACCCAGTGGAGAGTGAAGAGCTGAGCCAGTGTTCCGTGACCAGGATGAAAATTGCTCTGTTCCTCCTGAATCCCAGGTTCGACTATCGGTCAAATCCTCCTCTCCAGTACCCTGGAATAGACTTTCCCTGGGAGGTTGAGGACTGTGATCCTCCTATAGTTGGAGCATACCCTCCGACTCCCCTTCTTGAAAAGGGGGACCACCACCCCAGTCCACCAATCCAGAGGTACTGTCCCTGACCGCCATGCAATGTTACAGAGATGTGTCAACCAACATTATGTGGTGTGAGATATGCATTCAAAGAAAACACAGACACACTCCAGCAGGTTATTTAGATGGCTGTTCAGCCATGTTTACTACAGTATTGTTCCCATCTACAGTTATCAGCACAGCTTGTGGAGTTCTTTTTTTAACATTGTCATAGATATTTTCACCACTGGTTTATTTTTCTGTTCTGTCACTCAGACAATTTTTAAGCAGCATTATCAAAAAGACTGAGAGCACATCCTTACATACATACTGTACTTACAATACATACATACAAACCAAGGCACACATACTCAGACGCACACGTTCTATAGAGTGCCACTCTGCTATATACACATATATAGAATGAGTAAAAAAAATCTATTTTCCATTTTTACATCTTAGTATAAGAGTCATACCAAAGACATGGCCACCGAGTGCGTAAACAATAGATAAATAGATATAAAACAAATACAAAAATAAATCAACAGAAATACTTGCATCAATTAATAAAAGATGATCGGAGTTTTAAACTCACTGTTAACTATTTCACATGTTTTTGTTCAAGTTATATATAATCAGCGCACCACTGTTAACAACAAAGGACTGCTTTATTACCCAATCAGGGAGAGCCTAACCCCACCCTCAGCCTGGGATTGGGCGGTTGATGTATGCATCATCTGTACATTAGCCTATCATGTTCAACATGACATGATCATGACTGACATAGTCTTTATTTTCAGCACCATTAACCATGCCATAACGTCACCACCATCCACAGGTTCAGTGATCATTCCAGACATTTTAATATTAGGTTAGACGTTATATTCCTGTTTAGGTTCATCATCTTCAAGCCACAAATTACACAACAGTTTCCTCACAGAGCAGATCATGGTATAATGTGAGAATGTGCAGATGTTTTTGAGCTTTACTTTTCTAAAATTTATTTAGTTTCACATATTTTTAGGACACTCAGTGCTTACAGTGCTCATGTGATAGCCACCCTTCATACTATATTCAGAATTATTTTAGTGCATTTTGGAGAGGACACCTCATTACTAACACTATTATGGCCCAGAAGAAAACAAATGGAGCTTCACATGCTGTCTCATGACACTGGCACTTCCATTTTATTAGTTTCATATTAATGTGGTTTTACTGTTTCCTGAAGTTTACAAGGAAAAGAATCTAGTGTCAACCAGGAAAGATCTAGCCCTGATCTTCTTTCAGTTGGTTATGTGATTTCACAAGTAGACACAAAAGAGTGTGATATTCACTTCACAGTCATCAACCATCTTTCTCAAGCCACATTTTTGCTTGAAGGTACTAGAGACTTCTAGTACCAGAACTCTCCAAAGTTTCCTTCTGACTGTCTGCGTTTTCAACATGGTTTAGAGATCTATCCAGACTAGACAAATGAGTCCATTAAAGTGAAAAAGAAACAGCAGTATTTACACATCATTTTTTAATCCACCTGTATCATCCTTGGTACGGATGCTTCCAAAGTCCTGTACCCATTACTTCATGCTTCACTTCTTTCACTCTATGGAAATACTTCAAAGCACAATTAGAACTAGCGTATCAGAAAATGGTGACTGAAATAAACCACTGTTCTTGGGCATGGTCAAGCGGTTACATAGGGCAAAAAAAAATATTTAGATGATAATGTTGGGCTACATTTACCTGGAAAATATAATACATGGATGGAAAGGGTATTTCTAGTACTTTGAGGCCATGCAAAGACATTTGTCAATTTCAGCCATTTTCACCAAAATCTTTATGACAAACATCTCACTTACGTAGAGTTAAAAAAAAAACTACATAAAAAATTGGCAATTTTTTCAGTATATCAAAAGTTGCTGTTTTTACTCGACTTTGCCAAAATTAACATTACCATAGTGTCAGGTATATTGTTGACTGCAACTACTGCAATTTTGGTGGATAAGAAATGAATGGGTCTCGTTCTAGGTCTGGTTACGTAGGGTAAAGTGATTTTGGGTTTGTAGGGTAAATTCTCAAGCCCCCGAGGCTGGTAAATAAAATGATCTGTCAAGCACAGATGATTTAATATTATCTCAATATCATGTTTGGAGTGAATAATTATAAATAACATTTAAAACCTATAATCATTAAGGTTGAAATAAACCAGTACTCTCTTGGGCAAATAAAGCATGACACAAAAATATAAATGTGGTATGGAGAGACAATTGTTTTTTTTTTAATTAATCAATCAAATAGAATAGATTTAAGACCAAAAAAAGCACAAGACAATAAATGGTAATCAATAAAAAAAAGAGATCAATTTGCTCATAGATCAGTCCTCTTTGCTTCGAAGTTCAAAAGTTTTGCTTGCGAATTTTGGAAGTTTTGTTGCAAATGTAACTGTACTCAGTGGGTGGGGCCTATTTGTAGTCTATTTGATTGCTTATTTAAAAAAAAACAAATGTCTCTCCAAAGTACTCTATAAAACAATCAATGTTTTCTCTTTTTTGTACACATTATTTAGAAACAGTAAAGTTGATTTTAGGATGCCTAAATAGTCATTTATCAACTATAAGTGACAAAATAAGTCTATCTTAAAGTTTTTTCCACCCAACATGTTTATAGTCTATGCCCTCCACTGACAAGTTAGAAATGCTCAGCAGTAAAAACTCTTAACCCACCTCAGGAAGTAGCATTCCCAAAACAGGGCGTTATTTGGAGGTTTTGTCCGAAAACCTAAATTTAGACTTTGGTGTCTGTGAGGTAAAGACTCTTCTATTCCTTCTAAAGGTGCCTACAGTGGAAATATAACCTTAGTGACATGACTGAGCTGTCCACTTTAATTACCTGAAGTGGGACATATTACAAATTTAACTATGGAAGTCCCTTTTGAAACTAAAATAAACACATGTATCATCTACATAACATGATAATGGATCAGCAGTGTTTTAACAAAAATGGCAGCAGGAGGAAACAGTGTAAGCACACAGCAGAGGTTTACTTATATTGTCACTATCTTTCCTTATATGAAATACTTCCTGTTAAATAGTTATTTTTATATTTACCCTGCCCCCAGAAGGGAAGGCAAGGGGTATTGTTTTTGGTTCGGTTGGTTTGTTGATTAACACTCTTTACACTTAACAGTCCAATTATGGCGTACTCAGAGAAATATTCCTTTAAAGTCTTGACCTTATATGTGCAAATGTTGTGATGCAACTAGTTATAGACATAACAAATTAAAAATACATTGGAAGGAGTAGAAATCCACTGGATTTTTGCCAAAATTAATATAAAGATAGCTCTGCAGCACCTGGAGGGTTCACATTCAAACTTTATGAACTATTTGGGGCCACAAATACACAAATACATGTGCCAAACACTAATGAAAATGGGTCTAGACAAATGTGACCCCTTTAAGAAAAGTTAAATATAGAGAATCAAATATGTTGGACCTGACACAAATGTAACACTGGGTCTTTATGGGTTATGCACAACCTTGAAATGCACTTCTATAACTGATACTTCAGTACATTTAATAAAAATACATTTTAGGTTTTTTTAAGACTTATAGAATAAATTGATCAAATTGATTGATGAATCTATATATTTTGCTTCAATTTTTGCTTCTTTGAGTATACTACTATATGTCTTAATGAAATGTTCTGGAAAAAACATGACAGAAAAATTATTTGGGCCAGTAAATATGTGCATCACTAGTGGATTTTGCCATCTATCAGTTCCCTTGATTAAAGAATAAAGTAAATCTTCCTGTTTTGTTTTGTACCGCTGATGTTGACGTGATTAAAAAAAAATTTTTTCAGCTCCTGTGGAAAAAAAAAGCACTGAAAAATATTTTCATACTTTTACACCTTGAAACAAAATGAGGCTATGCCATTTAAACTCTTTTTGAGTAAATGAAGTTTCTTTCACCAAAAATCAATTCATCACCAAACTATCTACAGCTTATTGGAATAGCTTATATCTGACATCTGAATTTATCGACTGTACATGTCAATGCTCTTCATTTGTGGTGTGTGCATGTTCTATGTTCTCTGGATCCACTGTCTTAAGCCGGGTTCATTTTCCTTTTTCAGTATTAGAATATAGAGATGAGGGTAAGTCCTGCCCCTTCTGGTAACCAACATGGAACCTTAGTTTGGGAACATACTTATGATCAGTGTTGGGAGTAACACATTACAAAAGTAATACATTACAGCAACGGACCAGTTTTTGCTGTAACGCAGTAGTATAAGGCATTACTAATCAATTTTCAGTAATATTGTTTTTGGTACATGTTCAATAGCACTTGTGTTACAACATACTTTTCGCCAATAATTTAATTGGTCAAATAAAAAAAAAAAGCAAGACTGCGCGACCTTAAGGAATCAAAAATGTATCTGTAAAGTTCTATTTCCTGTTCCTGTTCAGCCAATGGGTGAAGATGGCAGAAACAGTACAATGGCCACATGGACATATGCTCATTACTAATCTGAACTGCTTTACAGAAGCTAGTTAGCATGACCCCTGTGATCAGCAATGACAAGGTATGCTAACGTTTCTATGACTAGAATTCTTTATCAATTGTTGATTTATCGGCATCCTCGATAATGTGCCCCCTGTTTGAGCACGTTAAATGTAGAAAAAAAATACTGTGAAAAATGGATTTGAATATCATAAACCAGTGGTTCTCAGCCTTTTTGGAACACCCCTTTAAGTTATCATAGTCCTCCTGCCCCTTGAAAACAAATTTGTCTTAGGGTTAAGGTCATTATCCTCCTTGTTGCATCCATCCCCCCCTCCCCTCGCAACTGGGGGGGGGCGGGTGGTAGTAGGTGATGGATGTTAGCACTGTGGACATGGGGTGGCATAGCTCAGTAAGCTGTCGCAACATACCTTATTGCGGAGGAGCAGGGGGGCATGGAAATTTGCCATTGACATAAAAAAGCTGCTTGATATTGATACTCATACAGACCAACACCCTCTCAGCTTTCTCATACCAAATGCCCCCTGATGGTGTCCGCCCCTGTTGAGAAACTGTCATAGACCATAGCATTACCTACTGAGTTATCTGTCCACATGTTCTCTTGCATTGGGGGGAGGCGGGGGTTCTACTAAGCATGTGCTATTTATGGTATTTATGGTGCGTCTGTGTGTAACTCAAAAGTAATACAATAATTCTGAGACAGCAATATTGTAGGGTGAGGACTTACATATTACTTTTCAATAACTGTAACGCGTAATCTCTAATTATTACAGTTTGGAAGTAACTTGCACAGTACTGCTCATGGCAAGTGCCATTTTTTTTAGTTTTTTTAGTTTTTTTTTTAATTCTGTCTGAATGATGACCTGATGTACGTGTATAATGGTATATCTAGTAAAATACCAGTTAACATTTGCACGTTCTAGAGTTAAGAATCTATGAAAACAGATAAAAGCAGTACAAATCTAGTCATGTTGAAGTTGCTTGGACATCTCCAGCATCTCTGAGCAGCTTGTGGAGGAAAAAAAAAAAAATCAGATGATGACACAGAGGATGATGAGTCCTGGTAGTGAAGGGTTTCTAAAAATATGTCAAACTGTGATTTTTAAGTTGACAAACATGTGTAATTGTGCAATTTCAATGAGATAAAAAAAAATCCTGCTTTTTTTCACCACTGACTGCACTTGTGAAAGGGGTAGGACTTAAGCACTCTATTGGGTCATGTCAGAGCATTTTAGAACATCTGAATGTTGCTGTTAGGCCTGTGTTTCTTCATCTGATCCAGGATGGAGTTATAGCCACATGTTAGCCAGGTCCCGTAAATGATATTTTCCATTGGACACCATGAAGAGAATGCTCAGGAGACTGTTTTCAGACATTATGACGGGACATGCAATCTTCTGTAAACCTTATTTTCTGTCCTGTGTAAACCGTTCAGTCACCGATAGCGTTTCTTTCTGTATAAAGGGTTCAACCTGTGCTGAATTTAGCTGAGAAGTGAGACAAGTAGGGTAAATATAAACATGTTTCATTCACATTTTATTCATATATTTCATACTGTAGTTACGTCGTGCGTCATACAGAAATACTCAACTGATTTCTGACTAAAAAAACAACTTTCCAGCCAAATTCAGCCCAGTTTGAACCCAGACCTCCGGATGTCTCATCATAAACCAACATGTCATGGGTAATGAGTCACCATACTCTGACAGATTGTTTTTTTTGTTTTTTTTTTTTACCGAATGACCACATGTCCACTGAAATTCCCAGCATTCTGTCCCTAAATATCTCTCAGTAAGTCTCTGTTTGGTCTCCAGTCCGAGGCTCAAATTCATGCACCGCACTTCTAAATCCAAATCAAACTCGGCTGCTCTTTAATTCATTTACCTCTCTTACTGACCGTGAAACTACATCTAACACTCCTTGGTCCCAGGATGAAAGATTAGATTCTCAGCTCCGAGCTTTTAGAAAAGTCGAGGATTATCCCAGTTCAGTGTTACTCTGTTCACGTCCCGTGGCTCGTTCATGCTACTGACTCCTGGACCGAGTCCTAAGGGGGGAGAGCCTGGGTCCCAGATTGCACTTCACATTTTACAATCACATTTGAACAACCTTTTTCTTAAAAAGTGTTGCTTCATGTCACCTGTCCACGTTTCTCCTGGCGGGTTACAGAGTCCTGGACTGAGTCCTTGGTCTCAGACTGCGCGTTGAGGTTTCCGAGCCCCGTCGGCTCACACAGTCGTTTCATATTCCAACACCTCTTTGCTGCCCATCATGCTGCTCCTGTACTGGATCCTTGGACTCACTGCTGATGTGGTTTCCAGAAGCAGGATGGTCTTGCGGAGACGTCGATCGATAAAGTGCGCGTCCCAGGCTGGGTATCTCTTTCTGGGGAGGTCGATCCGGATCACGGGGCCCTCCTGAGCACGGGACGAGGAGGAGGTCCTGTGGAGGAGCGCCGGAGAGGAGGAAGGGGAGGGACGCACCTGGAACACCGGCAGGACACTGTCCCTGTCCCGCTCCCTGTCTCGCTCCCCAGGAACCGGATCCCCGGGGTCTTTAGTCCTGGGCAGAGTCCTGGGTGGACTCGTGATGACCATGTCGGTCTGGGAGCCTTGGGATGGCGTGAGGCAGGCGTCGATCACTCCCGCCACCCCTCCCGCCCCCACCACGCCCTCGTCCACACAGCCAGCCCATTGTGAGCCCAGAACGGGCCCATCTGGGTGCAGCCAGCAGTAGTACACCAGCATGAAGAAGGTCCCCAGGGCGAAGCTGCAGGCCACCAGGCAGACCACCACCAGCGCCGAGGAGTCGGAGGCGTGGGAGCCGCGGTAGGTGTACCAGGCGGCGGTCAGCGCCACGTTCTCAGCCAGCGTCACAGAGTAGTAGACGGTCATCCGGAAGCGGCTCGGGCCTTCTTTAACATTGAACCAGCAAAAGATGTAGATGATGCCGACCACCATGTTGTAGATGATCTCCTCCCACTTCGACATGCAGAAGTCCGTCTCTCCCTGAATGATCCAGAACGTCATCACACACCTGGAACACAACAAACAAGAAATAAACAAAAAAACAAACCTATACAGGGTTCCTACAGGTTTCTATGAGTAATATTTACAACTATTTAGACTTTTTTAAGATGACTTAGAACAGAAGTCAATGGTCATTTCACAGTCATACCGGCAAATATTCATGACTCCTAATGTTTGGGAGAATGCATTTATTTACTCCAATGCCTTGATTCTCATAATTTTGAGTTCAGCTGATGTTTTACACAAGGTGTTGCAGGAGTCAGACATGTTCCCCTCCACTCATGTCAACCAGGTTAATTATGATCTTTTCTCCATTAGAACGTTTGTACTTCTCTATGTTTATGTTTCACTTCTGTAATCATTTCTAACTGGGGGCTGTAAAGTTAGCAATAATTGGTTTCTAATTTCAAAATAAATTGTCAGTTGGAACTGAGTAGACCAGTGGTTGTCAAATTTTTTACAGTGGAGCACCCCCTGATATATATCCTTTTTTAGCTTGGGAAACCCAACTCTTACCCAACTCAGCATTTATGATTGAAAAAAAAAAATAGGCAAAATTTGTTCCTGTGCCAAAGGTGTCAAAACTTTGTAAACAAACAACGTGTAAAAAAATAACACATAACACAATAATTAGATAAATTAACTTCACAGAACTTAAGTATACTTAATATATTCTATTTTAAATATTTTACTTTTTTTGTATTAACTTTTTCTTGTGTTAATAGGGCCTTGTCAACAAATAAAAATTTTGGTGAAGTTTGATGCAGAAACATAAAAACACATTAAATTGTTATAGAAACACCTGAACCAAAAAACAAATTAGATTTGTGGTTTTACTGTTTTTTAGTCTAAAAACAGAGCTAAGCTAACAGCTATAATGTAAACTATCAACTGATGCAACACATGAATAATATATTCTGACTGATTGCCTTTGCGTTTTTTTGTATATAAACTCAGATTAAAATTGAGAGTTATTCTATTAGAAACAGACAAAACTGGAGAAAAAGTTACTTTTTCTGCAAAATATATCATTAACTGAGCAAAAAAACAAGTGTCTCCATCCATCGTCTTTGATCCAATTCCATGGGTTTATTTGTGGATCAATGTAGTAGATGATAACAGTGTTTCCAAGGTAACTACGGAGCCTCTGAACACCCAAATGGGTCATATCTGATGACCATGAAAAAATGATAAATTACATTTTACACCAATTATATACATGTATTGATAGGATTAATGGATGAACAGGTATTAAACAGTTTAAATGACTAGATGGTTTTGGTTGCCGGTGGATGTTTGGGTCTTTTTTTGGGTTAATAAAGTAAGTGGAGTTCCTCAGGGGAAGGAACCTGCAAAGTCCACCAAGTAGTTTATTGTGAATTAATGTGGCTGATTAGAGAAAAAATATAGAGGTTTATGTTTAAATGAAGCATAAACTGCATTTAATATTAAAGATGTTTCCTAAAAAAGTATCATTTGTTGTGTTTGCTCAGAAATCACATTGTTAAATGACTTAAAAAGCTTAAAGAGGCTTAAATAATCTTCCCGTTGGCATGCCTGCTGGTGAACAACAGATGGCTGGCGTGTTATTTGTTAATTTTTCTAAACTTGCTGGTTTCTGGTGACATGGGGCGCACCAGTGGCTGACGATGAAAATGCCGAAGTAGAGCTGGAAGACGGAGGCGAACAGGGCGAAGGCCACGGTCCTGGCCCCGATGGTGAAGAAGTGCCACAGCATCTGTGCTATCACGGCTTTGTAGGACATGGGCAGCTTATCATCACGAGAGTCCCGCAGAACCTTCTGGTAGGAGGCGATCATCCAGGCCAGAGAGACCAGGGACGCCGAGGCTGAAAGACCTGAAAGGACCAGAGGAAGAAAAAAAAAAACACAAAATGAAAGAGATGCTGAACTGAAAAGGAAGAGGGTTTGTCAGGAAAGTCTAGTTATCATATATTACCCTTCTATCCCATACTAAATTTAAAAAAAATTATTGGGTTTCCTGGTGCGTCCACACATGTCCATGTCTGTTTTATGTTTTGTCGTCGTCACTTGTAACATCTGTCAGCATTTGTTTTGTTTTTTTTGTTCACATGACTAGTTGCAGAAAAAGGTCTTTCGATTGTAGTTTTGCATGATATATCAATTTCCCTATACCCAAAAAACCACCTCCTGCCAGTGTAAAAACTTTTCATTGAAAAACAAGTGTTTTGGCAAAATTGTTGTTTTTCCATTTGGCAAATTTTTATGTACAAGTTATATTCATTCAATTGGAGGGTCAATGGAAAAGCCACTACTGAAGAGGGTTTGTCAATTATTGTTTGCATTATGGGTATTACATTAAATTCTTTGCAAATCAAACATGAAACAATATTTCTATATAACATTTTATTGCAGGTGGAAACACAATCTACTGAATAACTTACTCATATACATAAAAACTATGTGGTTCGATGTGGATATTTTCAGATTATTAGAATTAGCACTTTTTATATAGCAAAAAAAATCAGCTCAAAATTTAATTTAATACAATGTTGAAGCCGTGAAACAATACCCTTGTGTATTTCTTGTTT
>JAPTGZ010000025.1:151350-170064 GCA_029814645.1 Fowleria isostigma | reverse complement strand
ATCAATGTTGGAGAAGATGACGGTGTTTCCATGGTAACTACGGAGCCTCTGAATGTCCAAATGGGTCATATCTGATGGCCATGAAAATATAAATAACTGTAGTTTACACCTGTTATTTACATGTACTGACAGGTTTAATGGATCAATAGTTATTAAACATTTTAGATCAGTAGGTAGTTTTGATTTGTATTTGTGTTTGGGACTTTATGGGTGAAATGATGCAAAAAAAAAATCAATATCTACTTTCATTTTGTAATAATTTCCACAGATGTGTCTATTCATTTGCTCTTGTAATAAATGTGATCAGTTGTAAGAAGGTTTTATGGACACCCTGTGTTTTGTAACAGCTACAGGTCGACGTTTCCACAGACTCTGCACATAGGTAAAGCTTTAGCACCGTGTGAAATGACTCAGTCCATGTCTGCGTTACTCTGTCGTTACTCTGTCGTTACGTCTAAACAGCGCCGGTGGTGATGAATACGTAGATCCGGGCCACAAAGGAGGTGAGCGCCCCCTGCCTCAGAAGTTTCATCTCCACGTCGATGAGGAAGTCTCTGGGTTCTCGGACGTGCCTCTGCAGGTAGACGGCGCCCGTGAAGCTGTTGAGCTTGCGGGTGCTGAAGTAGCCGTCCTCGTTGCCGCGGGTGATGCCGATGACGATATGGTCGCCGGAGTAGGCCGGGGACGGGCCGATCCTGAAGATCTGGGCGGGGATGATGATGTTGGTCTGGAAGCTGAGCTGGTAGTAGGTGATGCGGACCGGAGAGTTCTGACAGTCCAAAGAGTTGAGGGGACAGCTGAGACGTTCACAGCGTCTGCAAAGGGGACCGAGGGTCAAAGGTCAGACTAAGAGGTTATTATGTATGATGTGTTGGTCCTTGTGTTGTAGTTGGATTGATCATGCTAAGCTGTTAAAGCAGTGTGAATATTATGGCTTAAGGGTTATAGCAAAACAATGGTTACAAGGTTATTGATATGAATGAATGAATGAATAAATTATTTTGGTTTGTAAATTAATTAGTTTAGTTTAGTTTAGTTTAGTTTAGTTTATTTTTGCACAGATAAAAGAAAACAAATACATGGGAAAGATAAAACAAAACAAATACAGTGCAGGAAGAGGCAAAAAGCCCAGACAGGCTTATCTAAAGACTCCACCTCAGAAAAGAAAGAAAAAAAAGTTTAATACAAATAACATAAAATTTATGAGTTTAATGAAAGAACGTATGCATGGTTATAACAATATAGAGAACTCAATGTACATGCACATACATATAAAAATAATGTTTAAAAATGGGGAGTTTGCAATAATTAAATTATTTTTTAAACATGATTTAAAAGTTTTCATAGTTAAACATCAAAAGTTGTTCCATAACTTGACACCCCTAAATCTGATGGAAAAGTGACCTCTGCTAGTCAGACGTTTTGGTGGATGGAGATGTGTGGATTGCCGAGTTAAATATGAATGAACCTGTGAATTTACCATAAAATAGCTCTGAAAGTGCTCAGGAATATTTCCTGTTCTTGATTATATCTGACAAATAAAAACACAGGTTTGAAGAATATTAATGTCATAAATGGTAAGTATCTGCAGCTTTTTAAACAGAGGATTAGATGGTGAGTGTGACTCTGACCTGGTTGCGAGTCTAACAAAGTGTTTCTTTCAGACCCGGATCTTATGATCACTAATCACTACATTTAGTACAAATATTATAATAAACATAAAAACCAAAAAGGGAATAGGCTAGAAACAAAAGCTTATTTAGTGCCTCTCCTTTTCCTCTGATCCACTGTTTTCATTAAATTAAGTGTGTGCAGCATCAAGCATTGTCATTATCATAAAAAAATCAACAACAAAAACATATCTACATCTCAACTTAATATTCCTGAATGATTTTATACATAAGGTATTTTTATAACTTAACTTTTAAACTTAAATTTATCATCAAGTCCATTCCATAATTTCACATATCAGTATGTAGCTGTGAAAAATACAGAATCTCAGTTTGAGAATGTGATATGTGGAGTTCCACAAGGCTCGGTCTTGGGACCAAATTTATGTACACTTTATATAAATAGTCTGATTTACGGACTGTTCCTGCTCCTATTTCCTATCAATTACACTGGAGCTGCTGCGGTACCAGTGGTATAGAACCATGGACCGGTACCATATTGAAGGGATTCCTCCTTGGAACTAATGGACCTGGTGTCGTCTACAATTGAGCGTTTCTGCCTGGACGCCATGGCGGCTACGTTCTGAACCAAAACAAAGCAGCGTGTGTGTGATGTCATCACACATGCACAACGAGAGCAGAATCAATAATCAGAATCATTAAGCAGGCAGGCAAACAATTCCAAGAAACTGAAATACTTAAACTTGAACCGGTTCTTGATTCTTGCCCCTACTCCTTTCTGCATGTGTAAATAACATTAAATCATAGTAAGTATTTATTTTGTATAATAGGACAAACTAGCTTTTTTTCTCGGTTGTTTTCTGTTGATAATTTGTTGCGGGTATTTACTTTGTTGGTTGTCGTATTGGGATTTCTATGTGAAATACTTCTAAATCCTACTTTTACCCATAAAAAGGCAAAGACATACTTTTCTATGAATTTCAACCACACAAAATAAAAAATATACTGTTGCTGTATGTAGAATGTATAATCCAGTGTGCAGATGTTGGAGGCGGAGCCCCTCCTGTCTGAGTTAAAGGTGGTGGTGGTACATCTGCATCAGACTGATCAGCCGGTAAACCCATTCATCTGCCATCATGTCAGACACGCCGTGACACGCCTGTTTAATTCACACCGTGGAGACTTCAACTCAGGCTGAGTTTCATGCAGCTCAAACCTGAACAGACGTGGTTTAACTGCAAAAGACTTCCTCATGAAATTACAAAACATAGTCTCAGCTCAGAGACACAAGAATACTGGTTCTGTTGCACAAGGAAATACACAAATAACGAACCTCTATGTTAGTTTGTAGCTGGGATTTGTTTTTACTTTACTGTAGGGGGTCAAACTTCCAGGTTCCACATCTCAAGTGGACCAGATCAGTCAAATCTATATTATAAAAGTCAAGTGTCCTCTGTGTGTGTGTGTGTGTGTGTGTGTGTGTGTGTGTGTGTGTGTGTGTGCGTTATAACTATAAACCGTACAGATCTAGTCTTTGTCTGTTGGAGTACTTATGTATTTTGGGTCTAGCTGAAAACTGTTTATTGATACGACCAATACTTTTTGTGTTGTTAGTTGTTTTTTTTGCTCAAAAGTATGATCCACCAAACCTCATACCCATATATGAGAACAAAATGCTGACAGCTGATTGGCTGAAATCATCTCCACTGTAACTTAGAGTGGCTTCGCTTTTATGTTAGAAAATCTACAAACAACTCTTAACTCTCACATTTCTGCAATTTTAGAAATAATTTATACATCCAAATGTTGAAAAAACTATTTTCTTTCAAAGACTATTCACATTTTAATCTGAAAATGTGTTTTGTTTTTTTTTTAAATCTACAAACCTCTAAGTGCACAGAGTGACTATTTTTCTCTCATTCATTCCAATGTCATATTTCTGTCACTAACATGTTTGACTAACTCCATGTTCCCACAGTCACTGCTTATTCATTTCTGACTTTTTTCCTCACATTTTTTACATCAATACGTTCAGAAGACTCTCCACACGCCTCAGCTTCAAGAATTTTGGAGATAGGATGTACCGTTATAGATTGACTAGTTTGATTGACAGGTGGTTAACTATCATCGCTGACAACAACAAACTCAACAAGTTCACTTTTACTACAGTTATGACCCAATGAAAACAAAAACTCTCACACACACACACACACACACACACACACACACACACACACATTTCATCAACACTACTGATAACAGAACCCACACATTCACATGGGTCAACATACTACCAATAGCATAATTTGTTATAAATAATGACAAATTCAAATTGTTCTCTTTGTTTTAAAGACAAAAAAAAAGTTCTTAATAACTTAATGATTTAAAAATAATGGAAACATTCACATTAGGGTATTTCTCTAAAACTGGACCAAAAAGCAGGAGAGAGGGGCTAAAAATTCAACCCAGATGTAGATGAATGTTATGACTCGTTTGAATGTACTTTGGGTTTATTTGAAAAATACATATTTACTGACAACTTTGTAGCCATGGTTACAAAGTTATTTATATAATAGATATCAGTATGTAGCTATGAAAAAATACTGAATCTCAGTTTGAGAATGTGATATGTGGAGTTCCACAGGGCTGGGTCTTGGGACAAAAATTATTGTCACTTTATATACATGACATTTTTTATGCATCAAACATGCTGAAATGTATTACTTTAAAGATTAGATTGTAGATATGGTTTTATTGTTTGTTTGAATACATATATAATAATGTCAAATTCACTCTATCTGGATGACACCATTTATCTGGATAGTTTTTATTTGAAGGATGACAAGAACGAATGAAAACAAGCCCAAACAAAATACGAGTAATAAGGCTATTTTTTTTTTTAAATGTAAGGAGTAGAAGGAAAAAGTCAGCTGAAAAATATTTACTCCAGTAAAGTATAGATAACCAACATTTCTACTTAACCCATAAAGACCCAGCACTACTTTTATGTCAGTTCCCAAATGAAATATTTTCTATATTTAAGCTTTTTTAACCAATAAAGACCAAAAATATCCATCATCTAACAAAACCATTTACTGATATAAACTATTTAATCCCTGTTGATCCATTAAACCATGTAAACAATTGACGTAAATTGCACCTTGTCATCTTTTCATGATCATCAGATATGACCCTTTTATACTTTTGGAGGTTCCGTAGTTACCGTGGAAACACAGTCATCTTTTACAACATTGATTCATCAGTAAAACCCATGGAGTTGAATCAATGACAGTGAATGGACACACTTTTATGTTTAGTTAATGAGAGATTTTGCTGAAAAAGTCACTTTTCCTTCAATTATCTATGTTTTTGATATAATAATCCTCAATTTTACTCCAAAATTTTATGAACATCCACATGATTAGTAAATTAAATGTTGGAAAATACCAGATTTTTCACTGAAAAACACAAAATTCAGAAGATAATATTCCAATAAATTGCAGTAAATGGTTAAATGTAGAGACAAAGTTATTTGGAAAGTGCCACACATGTCATATTGGGTCCTTATGAGTTAAATAAAGTAATGAAGTATTAGTACTTTGTTACTTAACACCTCTGGATATGGGCCACATAATGGGTAAAAAAGTCAGATTTGAGCCACATTTACCTGCAGCATGAATGTGTAATTTCCCAGAAACAATGCTTTTGCGCTTGCTTGAAATTCCTCTTTTTTTTTGTCAGCAGAGGACATCAGCATCCTCCTGCTCTTCTGCTGATCATCTCATCCAAATTTACAACTGGAAATAAAACCTGATTTAGAGCGCAGACCGTAAAAGTTGCAAATGATGCAAAAACAAGCCTTGAAGTGAGCTCTAGTAAATCACAGCGCGGCACTGAAGTCGAACCATCAGATGTTTTAATCTGTGTGTCCGACATTGTCAGAGTCTACTCATGAATGACGGATGGGTTTCCACGCCGTCCACACCGAGGTTAACAACATGTCAGCTGATCAGTCTGATAGGACGCCTCCTGTGGGCTCGCTGCGGGGTCCGTGGGCTGTCTCTGTTCAGTGGAGCGAAGAGCAGGACGAAGCACCGCCGCCGCGTCCCCGGGAGGAACCAGGACCATCAGAGCCATCTGAGTCCACGGTCGGTTCAACGGGAGTCATGTTGGTTCCTCAGTGAGCGTCACAGCTAATAAGGCCCTTCTGGGCAGAACGCTGTACCGTGACCACATGCATGTACAGGACAGAGCTCATTAGAGGAGCCGAAAAACAGACAGGAAACCGCAAAGTCCGTGGAAACAGGTCACTGCTTAGACCAGGGTGTCAAACTCATGTTTGTTCAGTTCCACATCCAACCCAAAGTGGGCTGGATCATTAAAATAATAACTTAATAATATATAAATAATGTAAATGCCAAAATGTGTATGTCTAACGTCTATATAACCTATAGATGTTAGACATTTTGATAAAAGAAAAAAACACTCTAAAACAGTAAAAAAAGTAAAAATATATTATCAAAATGTTTACATCTACAAACTATCCTTTAAAAATGTGAAAAACATGAACAGCCATAAACAAAATGAAATTTATTAAGAAAAAAAAAAGTGCAATTTTAACATTTATGCCATTATTTTTGCCTCAGCTTGTCATTTTCACATGTTCATTCTAACTTACGGATCACAGTGGATCTACAAATACATAAAACATTTAACAACAGGCAGAATATTTTTAAAATTACACTTAATTTTCTTAAGACATTTCAGGTTGTTCATATTTATTCAGATTATCCACATTTTTTTTGTAAAAGGCTAGTCTCTAAATGTAAACATTTTTGTGAAATTTAACTTTTTTTTTTTACACTAAAATAAACAGAAACATTTGCAGTTTTCATTATTTATAGTTCATTATGATAGTCTTTTACTGGTCTGATCTGCTTTAGATCACATTGATCTGAAATTATTTTAACATCTTTGATTTTTCATGACTTCAGTGTAATTATTCTATTTCACTAATTACATTCCAGGGCCGGATTGGACCCTTTGGCGGACCAGTTTAGGCCCCCCCGGCCCGCATGTTTGAGACCCCTGATTTGAGACCCCTGATTTAAACCATGTAGACCTAGTGTGGCAGTTCTAAAATATTTTTTTTCTTTTTATTTAACTTTTCTTAAGTGATATATCACCATTTATTATGATATTATCTTTTGTATTTTGCATTTTCTCAGTGAATATCAAGTATTTTCTTATATTTAAGTCACAGAACATGTAGATGTTCAATAAAACTCAGCTAAAGTTGATGATTATTATATAAAAAACAGAGAAAACTGAAGAAAAAGTGACTTTTCCAGCAAAATGTGTCATTAACTGAACATCCAACACCTCAATCCACTGTCATTGATCCAACTCCATGGGTTTTACTGGTGAATCGATGTTCTCAAACTTTTTATTGTGGAGTACCCCCTGAAATATACTCTTTTAGCCAAATACCCCCAAATCATATTTCAGCATTTTGGATTGAAAAAAATAGGCAAAATATGTTTCTGTGTCAAAGGTGTCTGTTTATCTTTTCAAAACTTTGTAAAAAAAAAACCAAAAAACAAAACTTATTTAACTCTAATATATTAAAAATAATACTTATGATAATGGTCCACATCATTCTGGTCTGTATGTGGAACCTGAACTAAAATTATTTTAACACAACCTTGAATATTAATATTTCAGTGTCATTTTAGCATTTCACAAATTCATCCCCCGAGGCAGACTGGACCCAGTGGTGGACTGGTTTTGGGACCATCAGCCATATGTTTGACACCTGTTCTTTAAAATGTCCTTATTTTTATGGGTGGATCAGTCCACATTGAGTCATGGTTTTTATGTAAAATATGATATTGAAAATCATATAGACACTCTGTGAATCTATAATATTTGTTCTATATTGTATCTGCACCCAATAAAGGCAAGAGCTTCTAAGAAAATTTGAATAAAATGAGAAAATGCACTAAAAAATTGAAGTTTCAGTTTCATATGAATGTTCAGCAAAATCTGATTGTCGATATTTGTGTGCAGTATTTTAACAGAATAAAAATACAATATCACTTTTTAACTTTGTATGGAAGTGGAAAGTACCTCGGGGTGTAGATCTTTGGAAATTAAAGATTTTTTGGGTAATAAATTATGTATGTTTATTGATGTGATTTTGCAGCAAATATTTACTTGGATATTTGGCACAGATTAGCCTTAGGGTTTGTTGGACTTTCAGATTTTGACCAGTTCAGTAAAAAAAATGATTTAAAAACACATAATAATAATAGTGAATTTCACTCAGGAGATCAGAAATCTGTGTAAGCAGTTTAAGGATATTGCAGAGTGTCACTTTCTCACATCAGCAGGAACATTGAGTGAATGTTTTGTAAGAAAAGCATTCGAGAAACAAAACAGCACTAAGAGAAATTTTCTGGTTTGCTGTTTAAGAAAGTTAGAAGTACAAATGACTCACGTGTCTGATACTTTCTTGTAGTTGGGAGGGCAGTCGAAGGAAAGGCATCTGAAGCCTCCATGGAGGTTGTAACACGTCTGTCCTAAAGTACAGTTGTGAGTTCCAGTAGTGCACTCATCGACATCTGGAAAACATTCAGAAATAAAAGGAAGGATATGGTCAATAAAACAGGCCGATATGAAGGGAAATATTCATAAAAAGTCATCTCTATGTGGACACACCATCCTGTCAGTGCACTATAAAAACCACTGTGACATCACCAGACCTGGGGTTTGGGGTTTGACTGGTCCCACGCTGGTGTTTTTTGATGACATTTTAAAGAGGATGGAGGTGGTGAAGAGCAATGGATGAAAATCACCAAGCTAATGCTAACGCTACCACTGATTTACTAACTTACTAATTTGCCAACTAGAAATGGTATGTTAAGTGGCTACTAAATAGAGTAGGACTGCAACTAATAACTATTTTATAGTGCAGTAATCATTGACTACTTTAACAAGTTGGCGATTAGTTACATTATGAACTGCAAAAAAAAAAAAAAAATGGTTCCCATTTATATTTATTGCAGCAATAAAATACATTTCCTTTCCTTTAATAACATTTGGTGCATGACAATTAGAATGCATAATAAAGTTTGTTAAACAGATATTCAGTTCAACATTCAATAAATTTTGCACCCAGCAATAAAAACACTTTTTTTCTCCCTTTAACCAAAAGTACATTTTATGCATAAACAATTACAGGACTTAATAAAGTTTCTTTAACAAACAACTAAACACTCAAGAGTTGCAGTTGCACTCAGCCATAAAATTAAATATTTTTCCTTAAAAACAGCGTTATGACTTTTGTCACCGATTTTTCATCAAACCTGTAAAACCTGGGTCACAGCCTAAGCATCATGAATCCGTCAGTCTTTCTGTGATTATACACCTGACTCACTTCCCTCACGTTGAACAACTTTGGAGTGTACTCCATCACAAACAGTCTGGTTCTTTTTAACACACTAAACCGTCACCCTGGCGTTTTTGGGATTCCACACAGCCGCTGCAGCAAGGAGCAATGAAACCGTTTCCGTGTTTGTTGCTGCTGTGGTCATACTGCGGCTGCGTGGAATTCTGAAAAGGCCCGAGTGACGGTTTGGTGTCAGTTGGGTATGTAAACAAACGGATTGTAATGTGTGAAACATCGTCTGTGCACATTGACCTCTGTCTGACCTTTGCAGGTGCGACCATTGGCAGCCATGACGTATCCATGAGGAGGACAGGCACACTGATAGCTGCCAGGGACGTTGATGCACTGGAAGGTACAGAGGTTTCCGATGGTTTGGGAACACTCATTAATATCTGTTCAAAAAGACACAACGTACACATCAGTTAGTCTGGTCGTCAAATCTCATCTTTACGGGGCAAAGAGTTCAAATGCTGCCTCTCCGGTCTGAGGAGCATCATCATGAAAGTAATCAATGTAGATTAAATATCGGTATGGTGTCATAGCGACTGTTGTACTGAAAATGAGTTCTGGACCCACATACCATGTTTCCTACATTCCACTTCCCTTCTCTGCTCTTGTAGCACTTACTGTGAAAGCCTTTAAGTTTCATTCTGCTGCACACATTATCCACAGTCTGCCAAGGAGGCAGTGGACTGCTGAAGCAGAAAGTACCGCAGCTGTTCTGTTCTTCTACTGTACTCAACTCTGACATACTGCACCGGGTATACGGAACAAGAAGATCTCAACACATTTTTAACGCGGTTTCTGCTCAAGTTCTGCTTCTGTAAGTGAATGTATGGGCGCAGCAGTGCATCCAATGAGTATAGAACATTTCCAACCTCACCTGTTCTGGTATATGGTTTTACATTAACCTTGTAGCAGTTCCCAAATAAATTTTTCCTCTCTCTTTAACCTTTCTTAAGTGATCTAATGCTATGTGACATAACATTATCCTCTCTATTGTTCAGTGAAAATGTAGTATTTTCCTATATTTAATTCACTGATCATGTAGATATTCATAAAAGCTCAGATTAAAGTTGATGTTTACTGTCAAAAACAGAGAAAACTTTCTTAGTCAAGGATTCTGCTAGCACTTTGGCCAATGTGTTGCCCAGCTTGCGACAAAAACATTAAGTGCATATATATTTTCCTTCTTTCTTGAGTCTGTTTGCTCATGCAAAATGAAACGTGATTGATATAGATTAAAAATGAATGATATTTAATTGTGATTAATCAATATTAATCCCCAGCAACCCTGTGATTAATCTGATTAAAAATCTTAATTGTTTGACAGAACAAATTTTTCCAAATCAATAGGAGGAATATTTACATGTAACACATACAGTAATATATGTTTTCAGTGGTAGAAAATGTTTTTTTACCTTCACAGGTGTGTCCGTCCTCTTTCAGGAAGTAACCTTGGCGACAGTAGCACTGATAGGAACCATAGATGTTGGCACATTCCTGGCTACATGGGTGTTTGTCACATTCATTTATGTCTGACAACAGAAAAAGAAACACAAGTTAAGAAATTAAAGACAGCAAACTTCAGTGTGTGGTGATTAGAAGTGTGTACAGTGAACACAACATCCTACAAAGGCCAGTTCACATTCATTGTAAACATCGTGCACAGATGCTCAAAACTAAAACTACCACCTAGTCCAGTGCTTCTAACCGGGGTGGTACTGCTCCATAAGGGGTGTTGGGCCATAATTGGTAAAATACAGTTATTCATCTTTTCATGGTCATCAGATATGACCCATTTGGATGTTCACAGGCTCTGTAGTTACCATGGAAACACTGTCATCTTCTACAACATCTACTCCACCAGTAAAATCCATGGAGTTGGATCAATGACAGTGGATAAAATTGACAAAAGTGAAGAAAAAAAGATAAACAATGTAAAAAAAAAAAAGCAAAAAAATGAGTAAAACTAATTAAGAAACAATAAAATAAGCAACAAAATGCAGAAAAACAGCCAAAGTAATGAATTATATGAATAAAAATAAACAGTAAATTAACAAAATAATAAGTAATGACAAAATAAGGAACAAACTGAACAAAATTGAGAGAAAAAATAGGCAAGAAAAGTTAAAAAATAAACAAAGTAACACTGTCATCTTCTACAACATTGATTCATCAGGAAAATATATAAAGTTGGATCAATGACGTGGATAAAATGAACAAAAGTGAAGAAGGAAAAGATGCACAATTTAAACAGCTTAAAAAACATAAAATAAGCAACAAAATTAAGAAGAGCACCTAAAGTAATGAAGATAAGGAATAAAAACAAACAATAAATAATGACTAAATAAAGAACAAATTGAACAAGATTAAGAAAAAAAAATAAACAGGAAAATGTTGAAAACCAAAATAAATAACACTGTCATCTTCTACAACATTGATTCACCAGAAAAAACTCATGAAGTTTGATCAGTGACAGTGGACACACTGGGTTTATGTTCCATTGTTGATAAATTTCACTGAAAGAGTCACTTTTTCTTCAGTTTTCTTTGTTTCTGAACTAATAACCCTCAGCTTTAATCTGAGCTTTTATGAACATCCACATGATCAGTGAATTACAGGAAAATGCATGACTGACAAATAGGAAAATATAGTGATAAATCACTTAAGAATGGTTAAATAGAGAAAGAAATGCATTTGGGAGCTGCCGCAGAAGTAGCTCTGGGTCTTTTTGGGTGAATTATTTTTTTGACATTCATAACAATGACATGGATTTAGAAACAAAACCTAATAAAATGCATTTAGAAAAGTTTGACTGTAATACTTTTCCCTCGAGAAAGACAAGCTTTAGGCGCCTGGAATGAATCAATCTGAAATGAACTCATCAAAATGCAGTCTGGAAGGTTTTATAATAAATTCACCTTTGGATTATGAACAGAATCTACAGATGTCGATTGAGTTCTCTGAATAATTGTGATTCGCTGAAGGTAAAGCCAGTCCTGGTCATTTTTGAACCTCCGTCACATCTGTAGAAACCAAGTGACTGACGGCGCCTCTGCATTATGTATGCACCGTCACAACGCCAACCCACATTCAATATATTGAGACTCAATTAAATTCACACAGAAAACAGTTTGTGCTGATAGCAAAGACTTGCAGAGGACTCATAAACAGTTTTCTATCTCTGTATAAAATCTGTAAAGTCTGTGTGTCGCCTTCAGCGTCTGATGTGAACGTCTTCCCCAGAGGTTTACTCTGAGCTTCATGGAAATAAGATGGCACATCTAGATGAGGCGGTGTTTAAATTCACTATATGTCACAGAAAAAGGTCGACTGATGCATTGGAAATTACATTTTTACTCTAGTTTTACTTATCTTCAACATGTTCTTACTGACGTGTTATGTGTTGTTGTGTAGCTGGTACCATGTCAGCAGCTCATGGGGATCTGAGTGGAAAGGGATTATAACAGGATTCAAGAACCTCACATTAACCCTTTAAGACCTAGTGCTGCTTTTAAGGCTCTTCCCATATAAATTTTTAACCTTTTTTAAGTCATTTATCTTCATTTATTGTAACATTATTCTCTGTATTTTGTGTTTTTTCAGTGAAAATAATGTATTTTCCTATAATGAATTCACTGATCATGTGGATGTTCATAAAAACTCAGATTAAAGTTGAGGGTTATTATATCAGAAACAGGGAAAACTGAAGAAAAAGTGACTTTTTCAACAAATCTCTTATTAACTGAACATAAACCCAGTGTGTCCGTCCACTCTCATTGATCCACCTCCATGGGTTTTACTGGTGAATCAATGTTGTAGAGGATGACGGTGTTTCTACATTCACTATGGAGCCTATGACGTTTTCCTATGGCAGGAAAAGAGCACATTCATGCAGCACAAGTTGTCGAGGCCAAGTGAATGACTGGGCTCAAATGCACGGTGCTCAAGTGTTGGGATCAGCCACAAAGCATCACACAGTGTTTTTGTCATTTAGTTCTCTCTATTATTCTTGTGTATCTTTGTTTTATTGTTATTCCTTCTACTTCAAATGTTTTCATTTGATGTCTTATGACTCATAATTTTTATTATGTTTAACAGTTTTTCCCCAGGAATTTCAGCACCATGGACAGCCCACAATCCCAAATACATAGGCAGTTTTTCAATACCAAGAACACAGAGTACAGTCTTGTGAACTTGGCGAGTGCGTTCTTAGCAAGAACGGTCTTAGAGAACGTACTTCCTGTAGTGTCATCAGTGCAAATTAATGGTATATGTCCTCATATGATCAAATCCACCACCTTTTTTTTTTTTTTTTTTTTTTAAAAACATGACTACTGGGTTTTGGTAATAGAAGTTATTGATTTACTGTAGGTTTAACATGTTGTGGTCTTTTTCTAAATAAACTCAGGTCTTATTTCTTATTTAATTTGTTCAACCTTGTATAACCTTCTATTTAGCCCCAAAAACTGTTTCACTATCAGAATAATAATCACAATCTGGACAGGACTTTGAAAGGCATTGGTACTTTGATAAAGAAAGAACAAAGTAAAAAAACAAAAAACAAAAAAAAAACACTTCAGCTTACCTTCACAGTTTTTGCCATCCAATGCAAGGGTGAAGCCGGCTGTGCATGAGCAGTGGTAGGAGCCGGGGGTGTTTTCACAGGTCTGGGCACACAGCCTGCCGGGGTAACGCCAGCACTCATTTACATCTGTCAGAGCAGAGCGGAGCCATTAGACGCAGACAGATCCCCCCAGGACACCCGGACACAACCAGTCCTCATTCAGTTACACTCTTGATGATCAGTGGAAAAGCACACGGCCACGTTTGTACCTTATTAGCTAATGTTTCCCATCTCATTAACAGGGTGTCAGACCGTTGACAGCGCTACTTCATGTGAAAACCTACTGCACACTCATTTAATGGAGCTCAGAGGACCACGCTGATTTTCTCACTGTAGAAACGATTTGGCTTTTAGTTTCCTTGAGGATTCTGGGATGGATATAACAGAGCATCTGTTCTTGGATCACCTATGACTGTTTGAATGTCGCTTATGCACCAGCTGCTATAAACAGGTTTTTTAGTGTGTTTGGTAGTTGGAAGTTAAAAACAAAACAAAAAAAACCCTTGAAAACCACCTTGTCACATCACAAGTTTACATCAGAATTTAAGTCAAATAATAATAATGGATTAGATTTATGTAGCACTTTTCTGTTAATGCATTCTCAAAGCGCATACAACTGATCCATTATTTATTCACTCTGGTGGTGGTAAACTACATTTATATCCTCAGATGCCCTACCTGCCAATCCATGCCTATGGCCCCTCCCACCACCGCCGAACATTCATACATATTCATACACCAGTGTAAGTAGCAGCACTGGAGGAAAGGTGGGTGAAATGTCTTGCCCAAGGACACAACAGCATCGGTTATTGGACAACCCCCTAAATCACCTGAGCCACGGCCGCCTGTATAAGTCTATATACAGTACTCAGCATAAATGACGACACCGCCTCTGAAAAGTAAGAGTTCATTCAATATCTCAAAGAACAAAAGTACAGTTTCAAAAAATTTGGACCAAAGTGACTTTTCTAGGACATTTCGTTAACTGAAGACATGATATGTTATATAGTGTCCCATAGAAAATGTGGATTCTCAAAGAAAACTGAAGGTTTTGTGATAAATCTGTTGGAGTGGACCCATTTATGTTGAGTACTGTATTTACAGTTGTGGGAAAATGATTAGAACACCCTATGTTTTGTTCAATTTCTTGTTCATTTTAATGTCTATACAACTAAAGGTACATTTGTTTGAACAAATATACTGATAACAACAAAAATATCTCATAGTAATTTCATTTCAGAGCTGCCATCTATCCATTTTCTATGGTTTTACAGATAATAACCAAAATCACGTCAGTTCTTACATCAATATCTATGACATTATACTGATAAAAACAGTGCTTTTAGACATTCTATGTTTTCTTTGGTCTGTTTCAGTCACATGATACACACAGAAGTTTGTACTTGATTACATAACCATTGTTTTTGATGACTTTTGATGGTCTAATCATTTTTGTAGATGATGCTGTTTCCACAGTAACAATGGAGCGTCTGAATATCCAAATGGGTCATATCAGATGACCATAAAAAGGTGAATAACTGTATTTCACACCAGTTATTGATATGTCTTGACAGAATTGGTGGTTCAGAAGTTCATAAATATTTTACATCAGTAGAAGATGTGGGCCAATGGTGGGTCTTTGGGTCTTTATGGGTTAATGTTCACATTTCTGCTGTTGCTTAAACCAGCGCTTAACTTTGACAATAAACAAATGTCTGTTTTCCACAAATGTCTAAAGCTCCAATCTGCTCCTCATCATCACCCCGAGCCCTGACACACCCGTACGTACCGTTGCAGACTTTGCGCAGGGCGTCATACTGGTAGCCCGTCTGACAGTCACAGCGGTAGCTGCCAGGGAGGTTGTGACAAATCTGGCCCACGCCACAGCGGTGTGTCCCCATCTGACACTCGTCAACATCTAAACAGGCACAGATAAAAGCTCTTCAGCAGTGACCCACTCTGAACCCAGTGGGATCCACCTTAAGTGTAGTCAACACACCGCAGGAAACATTTATGTGGAACTTTAACTAATGAGTGTGACTTAGTTTTCCCCTGTTTCAGTCTCAGATGTGACTGAAATTCAACACCTCATTAATGATTAATCAACAAACTATTATTAATGAAACTGCAAGTTTTGGGTTATAGGTGTTTTTATGTTTACTGTTTACATAATAAATCATTTCAAGTCCAAATGTTTATACCATAGATGTCAACTCCTTTCAGTTCAAGGGACACGGTCTGCAGTGGGCCAAAGGGCAGCAGTATATTAACCCTTTCATGCATTCTGGTCACTACAGTTTTTCTACAGCTGTTCTCTTGTGCATTCATAGATTTTGTTGTTTTAGTTCCATATCAGCCAACACAGTGGACACTTATGCACCATCCCATAATACACTGACATTCAAACCATTACTGTAACTTTACTGCTCTGGATAAACCTGATCTGCACTAACATGTTTGAGTGTAAATCAACTGCTAATTGTTATTTTCTCCAACAAAAGTTTTTTTTTTTTTTTTTTTGCATATTATCCCCATGGAGTGACACATAACTAGTATTGGAGAACAATAAAATGTGAGAAAACATCCTGAGCTACATTTAAAAAAGTAAATTTCATAGTTTTCACACAGTATGTCACGCTCTGACATTGCATTTTAAAGACATGTTTCTTTGCTTCAATAATTTAACACATGGTGTCCAGCTGTGTGGACATTTTTGAAATTTCATGAAAAAAGGTTAATTTGTAAAGATTCAATTGTATTGCTTTTTTCACATCTAAAGTGGAATAAAACACTCAAAACAAAAATATTGACTAAAGTTCTTATAATTCATGCATGAAAGGGTTAATAAAAAGAAAGAAGTATTTGAAAAATAATTGTACGCCCCCTGTAATTAAATAAATTTGTACACAGAAATGAAATAAACTTGTACAATTTTTTTTAAACAATCCTCCTCAAATAAAATACACTTGAGACAGCTTTTCACTCAGGATTTAATTTCCTAAGATCTCACGGCGTGAGATCTCATCAAACCCTTAATAAATGGTAATTTGTCTCACCACTGATTACCGTTTATATCATTCAAAGTTAGGTCCGATGGGGCAGAGTGGAAGTGGCAGCACTTTGGCTCTCTATATTTAATTCTGCTACACTTAATGCAGATTCTAGATGGCAGTTTGCACTTTTAACCTGTGTTAAAGCCGGCTTAAAAATGGATATGACAAAACGATGATTAGCTGGGGCGGCTGTGGCTCAGGATGTAGAGCAGGTCGTCCAATAACCAGAGGGTTGGTGGTTTGGTTCCCACTCTGTCCCAGTCATGTGTTGTGTCCTTGGGTAAGACACTTCACCCACCTCCACCCCAGCCTCCAGTGGGGCTACTCACACTGGTGTATGGATGTTTATGAATGTTTGGTGGTGGTCGGAGGAGCCACGCTTCTGTCAGTGTGCCCCAGGGCAACTGTGGCTACAAATGTAGTTTACCACCACCAAAATGTGAATGTGTGAGTGAATGAATAATGGATCCATTGTATGCGCTTTGAGTATGCCTTAATAGGAAGCTCTCTATAAATCTAATTCATTATTATTATAGTTCTGAAGTTCAGAAATATCACAGAAAAAGAAAAGGTAGCAGCAGGGCAGGGTGAAAGCTAATAATAATGACAATGAATTAGATTACTATAGTACTTTTCAACTCACCCAGAGCACACACTATTATTCATTCACTCTCACATTCACACTCTGGTGGTGGTAAACTACATATGTATTCACAGCTGCCCTGGGGCAATTCAGAATAGAATAGAATAGAATAGAATAGAATAGAATAGAATAGAATAGAATAGAATAGAATAGAATAACATTAAGCAGTTGCACACATAATGGTAGTCCAAATGGCCCCTCCCACTACCACCACCGAAAATTCATACACATTCATACACCAATGTGAGTGATACTGGAGGAAAGGTGGGTGAAGTGTCTTGCCTAAGGATAAAACAGCACATGACTAGGGTGGACGGGACAGAGCGGGATTCAAACTGCCAACCCTTCGGTTATTGGACAAACCGCTCTACCTCCTGAGCCACGGCGGCTGTGACCAATGTGACAAGTCAAAGCTTTTCTTGTTCTAAATGAGATTCATTTGATCACTTGTGACGTCGCAAAGCTCTGGTGTTTTTTTTGGTGCTGTTACTCTTCTGTTTAAAAGGTAAACCTTACCGACACACTTGGCTCCATCGGGGCTGGCGTGGTAGCCGTGGCTACACATGACGCTCTTCTGCTGACAAGTGTAGGAGCCCACGGTGTTGATACAGTTAAACCCTGAGCCACATGGATTGGTCAGAGTGATGCACTCGTTGATGTCTGAACAAACACAGAGATGGAGAAGGAAACCTGGTTAGGAGGTTTAATCCTGACTGACAGTCCCACCGATGCCTCCGCCCCCCCGGAGTCCTTTCAACACAACAGTGGGGTAATGCTGGTTTTGTTGATTTGCTGGTGGTAATCATACCTTCCTTGCATGTACAGTCATGAAAAAAATGATTAGTCCATCCAAAGTCATTCAAAACAATGGTTATGCAATCAAGTACTAACTTCTGTGTGTGTCATGTGACTAAAACAGACAGAAAAGAAAACATGGGATGTCTAAAAGCACTGTTTTTGTCGGTACAATGTCATAGATATTGACGTAAGAACTAATGTGCCTTTGGTTATTATCAATAAACCATGAAAATAAAAATAAAAAACTGGTGATGAACATCATACGCAGCTTTAAATAAATATATCTTAACCTTTTTATTAGTTTTCTTAACCATTTTGGAATTGGAACAAGGAAGAACTGGAATCAGAATTGAATGAACAAAGATGTCTACATCCAGCCCTAATTGGCCCATTTAGATAGAGGCTTTATTGTCATTGCACATGTTACAAAGCAACAGAGCAATGAAATTACAACGGATTTAAGTAGAGAAGAGAAGAGACGAGAAGAGAAGAGGAGAGGAGAGGAGAGG
>JAPTGZ010000025.1:92712-102773 GCA_029814645.1 Fowleria isostigma | reverse complement strand
AGGGGGGTGGGTATATTTGGGGCAGTATGGTCTGTGCTGTGCATACCTCACAATGGGTATGCTCAGCACAGACCGTGGAAGTGAAAGTGAAATTTAACACTCTACATCTCTTGCTGTTGTAAAGCTCATTTATCTTTTCCCTATCTCCTGAATTTTCACAAACTTTTGTTTCGGGGGGCCGGACATCTGCCCGCGAGATGGCTTTTTACTCAACGAGGAAATATCGCCAAAATTTAATCTCGTGACACAAAATCTCATCACACCCCTAATTATTACATCCTTCATTTGGTGGTGCAGAAAAAAAATCCAACTTAACTTAGAAGTTTGGGACTTAATGGTTCTGTTGTCTCAGAGTTTGGATTAAAGGCCTGAAATAAAGTCTGTGGTTAACACAAGCTTAGATGTCTTCACATTTTGTTCTACACCAGAGAATACATGTTTATGAAATTCACATCTTATATGTGTTTGCTAAAACAGTCATTAAACATTAGAGCTGGGAATCTCAGGGTAATTCACAATACGATACGCGACACATGGCTCACAGTACACATACATATCTCAATATTGTGATACTGCCATTATCAATATATTGCTCTTAAAAACCTATGATATATGTTTGTGTTTATGGGGATGAAACAAAAACAAAGGGGAAAAAAATGTCAGTTTATATTTCTATCATTGTTTTACCAGTGTACAAATGACACTGTTTTAATTCAACGTAACTGTGAACAGGATTTTTTTTAGGTGTCTGACAAACAGTGACACTATTTTAAACAACGTGATACCAAGACTCGCATGTACACACCACGGTTAATTAGCGTGTCATCTACATCACATAAGCTTTCATGCCCCACATGCCGTTATAACCTCCTGTCAAATTTGAATAACGCTCAAATACAGTCACTGAAGGTTAAATGGGCGGACTTTGCCTTCCATTAAATGGCTTTAATGACATGCTAATGGTGGACAATGTGAACATATTGTAACGTCCAACCAAACATAAAAAGAAATACCGAGGGGTTTTCCAGCAAGACACCACTTTATTTACAAACAGGTAACTGTCGGCCCTAGGGGGACAGAGAACCGGCCCCCTCCCTTTCTAATCCACGTGTGCCTCATACGTCCGCACACACACATCCTTAAACATCAGTATCACATATGTCCTGAACAGCTACAACTAGAAACTATTCTAACAGCAAGAGCTAAGGGGTTTCTACAATATAACAGCGATCTTTTAGTTTAACGTCACTGCTAATATATTAGCATAGACATTAACGCCGTCGTATGTTCTTTTTCTTCTGTGACTTCCGCTCAATTTTCAGCCACTTGGCGTGAGGAGCGCCCCCTGGAGGACATGTAAAATCCTGACTTCACTCACTGAGGAGGAAGAGGTGAAAGGAAAAGACGTTTATAGCAGCTGTATTTGAATAACATTAGCCTTTTAAAAAATTGATACGCAGCGAGAATGAATCTTAAGATTAAATATCGTGATATATCGCCATATCAATGTTTTGTCAAACTCCTGTTAAACATTGTGTTAAACTCTTCTATGGACTAGTCCTCCTTTACAGCTGCTTTGTATGCTTACTCTGTTCAAAGATCAGATGAAACTTTGAGAACCAGCTTTTATAGAAGAGATATGCCTGGCAAATTAAATTTCAGTTTGAAAGGCATGTTTCGTTCATCCATAATGTAGTTTGCTTACTTTTCCTGATGGCATTTATGCTTCATAACTCATATATGGGAGTTTTAGTTTGTGTTGATTAGCCTGCTGAACAAAACGTGTGAGTATCATAAATGTTTTTGCCTGTTTTTTCATAAAATTATAATGCAAACTTCCATTTAGCTTACAAAGTACATCATTCCTGCAGTACTCTATTATTGTTTTGACAGAGAGACCCCTAGCATGAGAAATAATGTACTGTGCGTTTAAGTAATTTTCTACTATAGAGCACATTTATCATGCTGATGGGAGAGGTTGGTCACAGAACAAATTAAAACAACTTTCTGTTGAGGAAAAGGAACCCTGTTATATGCCTATAACTTTCTGATGACAGCTTCACATGCCCCAATAATGTGAAAAAATGTTTTTCTTGTATTAGGTTTGTTGTGCTCAAGTGTGCAATCTTGCAATAGGCAAATATTATTTGCCGGTTTTCCATAGCATACCCATACTCCTATACCTGACCTGTAAGTGTTGGGGTGAGTGGTCTGTTCCTGCAGGGGAAATCATTGGATGGAGGCAGACACGAAGACAAAGCGGGGTAAATCTGGTGTGTTTTCCTTACCAGGAGCACCGTGTTTATTTTTTGTTTCTTCGGTTTCAAAGCGTGGGCACCAAACTGCAAAGGAAACACGAATGATTAAAATTAAAGTGCTTTGATTGAACGCTGTTTTTCCAGCCTGTGGCACAAACATTTGCAGTTTTGTCCTTTTATAGGGAATTTAATGACCTGTTGGGAACACTTGGCTCCAAATGATGTGTTACAGGAAATAAACTTTAGAGAGATACGCCTCACCATGGCTATAAGTCAGATTATGTAAAGCAGATTTAATGGGTTTGATGTTTACAGTTAGCATTTGAAGCTTTGAGAGCTCAAAAAAACGGCAGCAGTGGCGGCTCTCAGTTGTGATTAAGCTAACGGTATACAAAGTGGGAGTTCTGTAAAGAGGCTACAAAGCATCCAGAAGTAGAATAAGGACATTTTCACTTTAAATCCCCATCAGCGGGGCCACACACTCATATGTTTTCACCATTGGGGCTCATGTCGGAGAAGTCCAACTGCTGTGTGTGCGAGCGCGACGGGCCGAGCAATGACACGGTCCTGAGCGCCTGATTGCAGGCATCTTGAAAAGATCTGGCTGGCTCGGGCTCACCACAGGTCTCCTTTCAGTGGGCTGTCATTACCGCCGAGGTGAGCTCTCACACGCTGACCCACACACACTGACACACACACATGCTGGAGGGGCCGCTGGGATGAATGAGCGCACTGAGGCCTGGGCCTGATCAAGCGCACGGCGGCCCGGGAGTTGGTGTAAGGAAATCCTCTGGTGGGACTATCAGAGCACATTAGACTGAGCAGGCCCGGCGCTGGGACACACAGCTGCAGGCGCTGCAACACTAAGGCAGTATTTCAGCCGCCGCTAAACGCTGCCGCTTTAATCCCAACGTAAATATGTTAGCCAAATTGGAAAAAGAGGCCTCATTTACCTATTTCACAAATATTCTATGTAACGAGGATTAATTACTTATGCGGACGTTAATCATCAAATAGCAATGTGAGGCAGAGGCAAATAAGGTGTAGACCAGACCCACCGCTGCCTCCTGGAGCTGACAGACTGGATAAAGTCTGCTTTTTATGAGACTCTACCTTTCTTGGAAGTTCTCTGCAGCTGCAGAAACAGGCCTATTAATTGATTTGGCAAATTAATCAGTGGTGATAAGATGTTTTAGGTCCGTAATGGAAAATGGTATTAGTCATGATTGTGGCCAATGGTTAATGTCAGGCTTCTCATCTGGAGTGATTGACTAAGGTTGAAATTGAGCATAAATTAAATAATTTGATTTATTGAACTTACAGTGCACAACATAAATGAGTACACCCCCAAACTGGACCAAACTGAGTTTTCTAGAACATTTCCTTACCTGAAAACATGGTTTGTTGAATAGTGTCACTTAGAAAATGTTGATTCTCAAAGAAAACTAAAGATTTTGTGACAAAACTGTTCGGGTGGACTTATTTATACTGAGCACTGTACATGTATTCTGTTGAATGTCTTTGCATGATAAGATACTGTTGTATGTAGGTCATTTGTGTTTCTTACTCACTCGAAGTAAATGAAAATGAATGAATAGAATAACTCAAAAATGTACAGTTTCACCCATCTATCTGTAGATGTTTTTAAAGGTAGTTCAGAGTATTAGGCCAGACTGATGCCAAAAACTATTCTTAAGAGAGCAGAGGTGTAATGCTTAGAGAAAAAAGTCACAGAGTATGGTCATTATTAGGGTCACGCTAAGCAGAGACAATCATGAATATGAGAAAAAAAAGTCAATTTTAAGAAAAAGTCATTACATCATGAGAGGATAATTTTGGGAGAAGCAATGCTATATTGATAATTTTATTTAAAAAAAATGTATTTTCTTCCAGTGTTACAACTTTATTCCCATAATATTTTATGTTATTTCTCCAAAATTATGACCTTATTCTATATTTTAATATGACAATTTAATTCTTGAAATGTCAAATTTTGTTTTTTTAATCTTCGGTGTGATGATACACCTCCGCAACTTCCAGATTGATTGCGTCATTTTGATGTTTGTTACTTGGACATAGTGTACACTTTTTATAATTCAAAATTTTTATTGCATTCTAATCTTTTTTTTTTTTTTCCCCATTTTTACACTTTTATTCATTTCTCATTTTTATCAGTAAAATACAACCCAATCTCCTCAGGTCTAGCATCAAGAAAAGAACAGAAAACAAATGAAAAGAACAGCCTGTGTTTAGGTCACTTAATAGAAACTTTTTCCCTGAATATCAGCCATTTTCCCCATTTTTTTGGAAAAGAGATTTTCTTTCAACTTCAATTAATATGTAAGGTGTTCCATGACAAGTACATCTATGTTTGAAAGCCATCATTTGTCGGAGCATCAGTCTTAAGCCAGTTCTTTGTTATGGCCTTCTTGCATTTTTATCATTTTTAGCAATAATACAGCAATGTCCCTCCAACTAATAGATAAAACAAAACAAAAAAGGCAGGCTGTTCAGCAGATATTAATAGACATAGTGTCCATTTTAACAGTTTTTTCAATAAAAGTCAACAGGATGACTTTGGGATATTATTCGGGCATTGTTATTTTCCTGATCCAAACTAGCCAAGTCCACTCTGTTCCGACCTTTAACCCTTTAACTGGACTCCTGTCATTCACGTTGTGGTAGGATTTGTCGATCACGTCCTGGTTTGTGCGTCTGACAGGTGTGCAGCTCCTCTCCCTCACACATGCAATCAGAGACTGTTTGTAAACAGTCTGTCCTTTCTCAAAAGTGCCTCGGAGATTTGCTCAAGGAAGTGAAATTGCTGCGAAACGACCTCATTTGGCACCGGGCTTGGACTTGTATGCTTGAGTGAGCGTAATTGCTGCAGGGGTGGTGCTTGTGGTGGTGATGGGGCAGCGGGTGGAGGGGGGGTAAACCCAGCATTTGGGGGTATGCTATCTCTGGGCATACCTTCCCTGAAAAACAACTGTGAGTGAAATCAACCTGGCTCTGTGTTTGCTCTGCGAGGTGATTAGCCAGAGAAGTTAGGATTTCAAATAGCTCTAATTGGGCTGCTCTATTTACATTCGCTGGAGATTTATCATTGAATTTGTGATTCATTTTAAATGGATTAGCCCCACGCATTCTGTTTCACAGTAATTATGCTTAAGTGGAGCATGCACAGCAACAGATTGGTTTGGAAAATTGGTTTCATTATTGGAATTATTTGCCATTTGCACAACATGCAACGGTGTAATCTCCCTGGTCTTGTTGTCAGTGGAAATGAGGACGTTACCATTGGCCTGATGTCAAGTATGATGTATATACTGAAGCTAATACTGCTTGACTGAAGAGGCTTTTATGTAGAAGTGGGAAATAATGAAGTACAAGTCATGGTTTCAGATATCTGTTCTGTTCTGACAACTTTTTGCTTTTAACATCAATAACTCGTTTTGAAAACAGACTTATTACTTTAATTATAATGCGTTTGAAGAAACTCATCCCATGTCAACACCAATTTCAACCTAAGTGGGTGGAACAATAAGACATTGAAAAAGACCCTTTAGAGTGTCCATCAGCGCTTATTACATATGACAAACATAAGATGAAAACAATGTCAGAGACACAACAAGACAAAACAGACAAGAAAGGAAGACTCGACCGCAGAGAAAAAGGCTTCATGATGTTTACAGTTGTTTTGCTGACAATGAAAATTATTTGCGTGTGCTCATGTGTTCACGTGAAGTTTATGTTGGAGTCCAGCTCAGGTAACGATAGCTGGAGATCTGTTACCCTCAGAAATGTGCAAAATGTAAAATGCGCATTAAAAAATTGGTAATGGAAACACAGAAATGTCGCAAAGACCGTCAAAAATCGCAAAAAAGTTTTTACACTCTTATGAGGCAGTATTTGAGATGTTTTTATATGGAAGTATTGTACAAAAGTGTAATGAAAACACATTTAAGTCATTTTCACGAGTCACAGACATGACAAGTCCGGTCCACCAGAGGTTCAATAACAGAACAGTTCATTAAATGTTGTTAAAAAGGTCCTTGGGAAATTCTGGATCCAAAACTGGTTGGTGAATTCTGTACAATTCTCTCCCACAAATCCATTCCTTGTGGCCGGTGACATAAATAAGAGCTTTGCCTTGGTCCGATCAGATGTACCTGCAGAGTGAAATTTTGAGGTACACACAACACCCCCCCCCGGATATATCACAAGGCAGGTAGACGGGACTTTACTAGAATCATACATCAAAATAAAAACACTCTTCATTGGAAACACAACTGTCATGGTAACTAGTGCTGCAGCAATGATTCAAATGTGATTCTTGAAAGTTGGAAACGAATTCGGCAGTAGATGTGTTGGGTTAGAGCTCGTTATTAAGGCATATCCGCATGCTGTGTAACAGAGGAAAACACAGAGCAGCATGGCTGAGGCTTCAGATAATGGGTAGCCCCGTTTGGCCGAAATGTAGTGCACTGTTTATGTAATAAAACTTGAATATGTAGGGGGGGAAAAAAATGGCCAAAATCCCCCAGTGCAGTACATCTCAGGTAAACAGGGTTGCCGTGGCCATTGGGACCATAATGTAAACCGAGCTTAAAATAGCCTACCCGTGGTTATGTAATTACTTTAGCCCACTAGCTAGTTAGACACAATGGTCTTAATTATAACATCCCCGTTTATCAGACCACCAGACTAACATTACTTATTGTTGACTGAACTAATACTTACAACGCTAGTTTGATAGACTAGAACTGGAGCTGGTTGAAGAATATGACTTAGTAGTCTCTAGCCATTAAAAGTCTAGGTAGCAGGTTAGTGCTTGTTAACTAAACCCTAAGCCATTGTGGGGATGTAATCATTGGTGACACGCACCACCTCCTCCGACAGTGAGAAGGAAAAAAGATGCACCATGTAGAGAGTGATGTAGCACCTATAGCCGCTCCATCACATGACTTGTCTGCAAATTGAGTCTATTGTGTTTATCCAATGAACTGATTAGTTATTAAAATAATCTACAGATTAATCAGTTATTAAAATCATTGTTTGTTGCAGCCCTAGTAATTATACATGGCCAAATTAGACAGAAATATTACTTTTATTTTGCAGAAAACTGTCATGGAAACCCAGGTAATGTTATCTCTGCAGAAGACACCCTGAAGGACTGAATCAAAAGAAGGATTTTCATTTTCATGGATTTAAGCAACTGAAATAGGCGTAGGGTAGCAATGGTGGTGGTGGCTAATATCATCAAATGATAAATCATACTTCAACACAAGCTTCACATCAACACACGCAAGTCTTACATATTAAACCAAATATACATGCTCTTAAGTCAGTGACAGTGTTTTTGGAAGACCTCGCAAGATGCAAATATTCACCAATGGGAGCTAACGTTCCTGCTAACTAACTTGGTTTATAATAAATTAGAACTGAGAGACTAACAGATAAAAAATAAACAGACTAACAACTATACACATATTTTCGGAATTCCCCAGGAAGTCATATGGTAGCATTGGCCAAAAGATCAGATAATGGTCTCTTATGATCTAATCTCTTATAAACTGTAGTAAGCCATGCTAATATTTCTTCTTGTTTGCATTGTTTGTTGACTTTAAACTGCATCGCTGCATAATTTGGGGCAGAAATTAATATAATATTGACAACGTAGATAAAGTCAACACTCATCCACATTTTCTCTGTACATAGAGCTGCAGTGTTTCCATCCATTACTTAGACTGTGGTGGAATAATTTGTCCCAATGGAGTTTTATAATGAATCAAAAATGTTTTCACACCAGCTTAACTGTAAAGTATCTGTGTAAATCAGACTCACTGTATGTCAGAGTTCAGAGGCTCGACTCGCAGTGGATAGGTGTACAGTCATTCTTCATTATTATTTCTTCAGCCAAAGAAGATATGATATTACACAAACGTACACAAGTGAACAGTTAAGTGTTGACAGATCATACAAATCCCAAGAGAAAGACTGAAATAAACCCACTGACATAACAACATGTGCTACAGTACTACAAACTGGTCAGTCAGTTGGATGTTGTCCGTAAAATACCATAATTGCACTGATAAATAGGGTATTTAAAAAGAATGTTAGCTGAGCTGGAACGTTTTGACAACACTGTTATTTATTTTTTTAATGACACAATATGTACAGTGCCTTTGAAAAGTAGATTTTTGGACAAATTAAGATGGATCATCTACGATCATGAAATCAATTGGCCCAATCCTGTGGTTTCTTCACTTTTCGTCAAGTCGTCTATGTTTTGTTTTGTTTGTTCTCTACTACAAAAAAACAGATGGTAATGGTAGAGCAGCGTTGAAATGGACCTAACATCAGTAAATGACATAAAACACCCAAAAAAAGACAGCACACACTACACATAAGACCCACATAAATGTTATGTACTGAAACCTTTTTCTGATCATTATTTTATATAGAAGGGTTTAATAGTCTCCACTTTATGCTCAGTGTTTCCCATACCGTTACATTAAAAATATATAGTATGGTAATAATTTGTAAATAGGGCTGGGTGATAAAACGATAATGATATATATATTGAAATAAGTTTTCCTTGATAGAAATATGAGACTTGCTCGATACGATTTTGATAGAGTTTATTGGCCCAAGTTTTGACAGACATAACAGCCAATCATAATTTAGTAGCGCTGCACCCAACCAATCATGCTGGAGCTACGTCAAGTTAGGTTGATGCCCACAGCACAGGTGTAAGAGCCATGGCAGTACACGCACTAATGTTTGGGTTGCAGCGGTAGATAGTGAGTTTCCCTCAGGAGAAAATTTGACCGAGAACTTGGGCAACCGGGTTACTGAAAAGTAAGGTGTGGCATAGAAGCCGGAGTTGGATGTTCAAAGGGTGTTAAGTTTCATTTTCAATTTACGGCAGTTATGGTAGTTATGGAATACACCTATGTATACACCTCCGGCATTGTTTGGCGAAGATGGTCTGTTTTGTTTTTTCTCTTTTTCCTGCTGGTCAGACTTTAGTTTTAAATATATGGACCTGTTTGATTGATCTGTTGTATCATGTTCTTCAGCACATCTGCCATGTCCAACCTCTGACAGAAAAGTAATCATATTTAAATCAAAAATAGCTCGACAACCCGATCCATGGACACAGGTAGAGACTATCTGGGCTGGCCAGGAACGCCTTGGGATTCTCCTGGGAGAGCAAGAGGAGGTGTCTGCGGAGAGGGAAATCTGGGCATCTTTGCTTAGACTTTTGCCTCCGCGAACCAACCCAGGATAAATGGAAGAAAATGGATGGATCAAAAATAACCTTCTAATGTCTTCACAACTAACTATTGAGGAACAGGTAATTTCAGTTTGAAAAAAATATTAATTTGATTTATATCATAATATACAGAAAGGGATTAGGGCCACTGGGGAAAAAATTAAGGTCCAATATATATATTTTTATTATTATTCTGAGAAAAAAAAGTCAGAACTCTGAGGGAATAAATTCAGTATTCTGAATAATAATAAAAATGTATATTGGACTTTAATCTTTTTTGCAGCGGCCCTTATCCTCCTGTAGTGATACATATCAGTATTGTCATGATATGATTGTTTTTTTTTTCGTATCACCCAGCCCTGTTTGTAAATTATTTTGTCACAATAGGAATTTTGGTTGGATGATAAGTTGGTAACACCCCCAATCCCCTTGATGAATAGATGCTCCACCGTCTGCACAGCCACTTTTCACCCTCCACCCCCCCCCCCCTGATCGACAAATTTTATGCACAGAATAAGGAC
>JAPTGZ010000025.1:56788-67380 GCA_029814645.1 Fowleria isostigma | reverse complement strand
AACCAATTTACCTATTAGTGTATGTCTTTGGATGGTGGGAGGAAACCGGAGTACCCGGAGAAAACCCACGCAGACACGGGGAGAACATTATCTGTCTGTAAAAACCTGCTTTCATTCATGGCGTGTGCTGCTGACCTCTTGGCCAGGTCTTGAAAAACAGATTTTGATCTCAGTGGGATTCTTATCTGGTTAAATAAAGGTCTAAAAAAAGAAAAAAAAAATATCTATCTATATATCTACTACCTACCAACCCACCCACCTGTTCATTTGTTAGCTAAAATACTTTAGTACGGGCATTCATTTTACAAATAATCAATACCAGCAATACCACTGAAACATCTGTGACACCTGTTGAGCATGTTCCTCTTATAAACCAACATTTTTACTTTTTTCTCTTGATTTTGCTATTGAAGTTGTTGATGATGCATTAGTTAACTGCAATATTGTGTCAGCTGATGATAATTGACACAATATATACAGTATTTATGCTCACATATTGCTTTCCAAACACTGTTATTTACAGCAGTTTATCAGCACGGGCTATACTCCACATCATCTCTAATTATGTAACGCATTAGCTTGTGGAGGTTGTGTTTACTGAAAGGAATAAACCATATAAGCGCACAACATGAAATGAAATACATCATGTGAAAAGTTAAGACGCCATATATGGTAGGTCAGACTCACATGTATAGAAATTGTGCATGGTGCTATATATGTGCATTAATTACTGCAATATATTCATTAATTATTGATATTTTTCAGCACGTTGCACTGGGATTTAATAATATCTCACACCATATGTTTCTGTATGAGAATTAATGCATCCCTGCTCATTGCCCTGCTTTGTTCTCTCATACCTATCCAAGTGGAGTCCATTCATTCCCTTTTCTGAACCGCTTAGTCCTCAAGAGAGTTGCGTAGATGCCAGCTACCAACGGGGGAAGGCGGAGTAAACTTTGAACGTGTCGTCAGTTCATCACAGGGTTCTGAGTGGAATTACGCTAGCTTAAAACCACAGGAGCAAGAAACTGGGATAGAACACACCAGAAAAAGAAAAAAAAAACAAACAAACCTTCCAACTGCAGCGCTCTCCTCTCAAAAGACCAAATACAAACACACATGACCTGACACCATTTCTTCTAGAAAAGTGAAGCCATTTTTCCGATCCTCCATGTTGAAACACAGAGCAGAGCATTAGAAGGAAAACCTGAAATGGTTATTGGGAAGTACTGAGCTGCAGATGCTGAAACAATATAAAGTACTGCAACTTTAATAGCTGATATTGATTAATTTCCATTCACCTTACTTGTTTAATATGAAAAAAAGTAGTTATAAATAAAAACCTACTAATAGATTCATGTTTATTATAAGGATGAGACTTTGAACTTAGTTAAACAAACAGAGAATACTTTTCTTCTCACAAGTACTTTTGTTTACCTATATTTTCAACTCAGATCTCTATCGGTGTGATAATGTGTTTGTTTTCTACATAGTTAATCTTTACTTCCGATATCAAAATAGTGGCTGTAATGAGGAATAAGAAACACTACATGGGATTAGGCCGAGTTCTATATATAAGGGTTGTTTACTTACCTACTTGCTTTTACTCTCATAGCAACATTTATTTCTGATCTTCTGCCTTTATGATTATCACCTCATGTGCTCGGAGTGGGCTTTGAAATTTGCTCTTTGATGAATGATTCATATGTGCATGAAATATCAAACTAGCCAGTTCATTATACCGACACGTACCAACATGTTAGTAGTCTCCTGGGTAATAGAGAAGCTACAAAACTAATCAATGCATCCGTCACAGGGTATGTCCAATTGAGGGCTCGCTTGGTGGGAGCTTTGATGATGCAATAAAACAAACACCCTACCATCATGGTCAAACACTTTGAAGTCGAGGAAGAGCTGATGATCGACCAGTTCCTGGGATAAAGTTAGCCTCAAGTTTCTTAATAGACATTTTGTTTGTGAGCTGTTAGATTCAAGCCTTCCTTCATGCAGACTCAGCAGGAACTCAAAGTCAAGGACTACGCTACCCACAGGCTTATATAACATCAAGCGCAGATTTGTGAATAGTATTGCAGAACATGCACGTTTAGCTTCCAAATAGAAGCAAAAGTAATAGAAAAACAGTAGGAATAATACCCTATGTGGTGTAAGGTTTGATTGTAATGGCAAGCACAATGTCCATGGGACGTCAATGCATTACAGCTGAAGGTGTGAGCTGTGGAGCTCGCACCTTCTGGGGTATTTTTTCATTTATATCACAGCCTTTATCCACACAGTTCCACATATGTTAAAACTATAAGAAAAACACATTGTATATACATGTTTTCATTTAGATTCATAGCACATCTTATTCTGTTCCAAGCATCATGAAATATAGTTGTTCTGCTTCAGAATTAGGTCACTTGCATTTCCTGGCAAAGTGAAAATCAGTGGTATGAGATTTAAAACCCTAAAGTTTTGGAATAAAAATTTTCCAAAGTAACTTACCCATCTCAAGGGCGTAAGTACTACGCATTTTTGGCAATATTAATGAACTGTTTTCAGGCAGATTTGATGTTGCACACCTCCAAAACTATTATGATTGTCATTTTATTATATTTTATTATATGTGTTTATTTATGAATTGTACTGAAAAACAAAAGAATTTATGTTCACTTACAATATTTTTCATCATGGTCAATTCAGGGACATTTACCTGCCTCAGTAAGTTACTCTGTGCCAGCCTGCAATGGCTCACTCTCAAAGAGTTTTCTAAATAAAGCCAAATCAACATTTTATGCATTGCTTTTACAGGCACAACTTCCCCTAACAAAGGCATCACTACTGATTATCTATGCCAGGGAACCCCCAGATGTCTGTTGCTCTTGACACATGGTCACACTTGTACTGGTGCATGTAATACCTGTGTAATCTGTTTGAGCTCATGATTTGTAAAGGCTTGCTGCCCATATGGCTGCTGATGGATCATTTCCATTGTTATATTCTTATTGCAAAAAACTTGCACGTCTATCTGTTGTTACATATATTTCTTAGGATGATTGTTTTGAAGTAAAAGGATAGAAATGTAATGGAATCTGTAAAATCCTGACAGACATTGATCCAGTGGCTTTCTGTATGGTGAAAGGTCAGAGCCACCATCATTATGTGATGGGTGAAAACTGAATTAGAGTATGCTGTGAATATGACTCAGAGCATCACAGGATGTCTTGCCTCTGTGACTATTTTTGTAAAAAGCTAAAAATCTGTAATAGGAAATGGAGGAGCACACAGTGAGTCTCACCATAATCATATGCTCAAAAGAGGAGGCTTGTTTATTAATTTCATTAGTTCTTCCATCATTAAATTGTTCAAAAATATTTTGCACAGGAGAGTAAAGAGCCTCCTCTGTACCCTGACTTTGTCTCCCTCTGCATGAGTTGGCTTTATGCTTTATTTGTGAACACACGCTTGCTTGGTACATTTAGAGGTATGTTTGAAAGCACAACTGGTGAAGCAAAGCTTCAAAGAAAAGGAACATCAGTGTACAACAGCAAAATCATTTTCCTTAATGAGCATCATTGGAGCCCAGTTGACATGTTCATTGTCACTGTGCAGCCCTTTCTTCCCCTGGATAATGGTTCCAGACTGAAGCCTTATGATCCATTTCTTTGATAAAACCATTGGTGCGGCCTTGGGAGACAAAACAGTGCTTGATCTTACTCTGAATTCTGGGTACACATGTCAAATGAACATACATTACCGAGGGGTGCTTCTTAAGTGCTGTCAGAAGGTATTCATGTGATGGGATTTCAGGGCTTAGTGTTTGGTGTAGCTGGTGTTTCATCATTTCTTGTAAAACAGGCTCTACTCATACAGTATAATAGAAGATTTACTGATTTTTTTTCTTTATCGGATAGTGTGGTTGGATTTGTAATCTGATGTGAAATAACTGTTTTCTACTCAACTACCTGATCCTTATATATGTGATAGATTTTGAATGGAACTCGCAGTTTCATCAGTGACAACTAGGAGAAGTGATAGCCCACTTCTGCTGAGAAGAAGTTGCATTACTGGAGACATTAAATCAGGTTTTGCAGGCAGCACTTTGAGTTAATAAGCTCCATCCTACAGTTGAACCAAAATCCCCACTTATTTACAAGACAGGTTTTATGGCAAAAAAAAAAAAAAAATGTGCACCAACATCTTATGTGCACAGAAAGCCTCTTAGAAACAACTTATCCCCCACTTAAAGCTATAACAAGTGCAGTAGGTGGAATATTAGAAGGAATACTTTAACTGCATCATCCCGTTAACCCTGTGTAACCTTGGATACTGGTGGCTAAAAAAAAATATGAGTCAAAGAAAAACTATAGGATGTATGTTGTGTGTTTACTAGCCACTTATTGTCTCCCACTTCCTGTTTAAAGGTCAAATGCTAAGTGATTGGAAGTATTCTCTACTGATGAGGGTGATTAGGTGAAAAATGTGTGTATAAATGACTGTGTACATACATGAGTGTTCCTTGGCTGCAGAACAATGTGGGCAGAAATCTGTGAAGGTCTTAATGAAAGTCAGAGTGCTTAGTGGACATGAGGGCTCTTCTGATGGAAATCAATGCAGTCTTTTGTTGCACAAAGAGAGAGAGAGCAGCCAATTCCAGGTCTCAGCTGCCTGATGTGGTGCTGGCAGACTTTGACGGGCATTTAATGGTGTGTCACAGAGCTGGACAGGTAATCAATTTATTTAGGCAGTAATGTATGTATCCCAAGGTAAATCTTTAATTAATGGGTGAAAGGGAAGAGGACAATTGTGATGCAGAGGGCCATGGAATATGAAAATCCAACTGCATAAACAGCAGTCCTTGTTCCCCTGTTAATTAGCAGTAACTGGTCAATCCTGCAGCTGTGGTTTCAAAGGTATTTGCAAGGAGTTGGCCGCACATCTCTGACCATCAATCCATCCATTTCCGAAACCACTTAGTCCTCATGAGGACTGAGGGGGGGGTGCTGGAGCCTATCCCGGCCACCAACAAGCGAAGGCATGGTACACTCTAGACATGTCGCCAGTTCATTGCAGGGCTGATATATACGACCAGTGTTTGGGGGTAATGGAATTCACGTAACAGGATTATGTATTTAGAATATAAAATGAGTAACTCTATTCCATTATAGTTAGAATTTTAATTCATGGTAATCAGAATACAGTTACATTTTTAAAAATCAGTGGATTACGTTGCATCATTTTCTGTCATTTCCACTTTTTCCCATGCATTTCCCATAATCCCTTGATGCAATATGCAACACAAATATTCTGATGATTAATGTTGAGTGCAAGTTGTGGGAACAAGTCAGTCCATCAGAGTCAGGGCAAGAACACATATCTTTGGAAATACAAGCAGTACGTCATGTTAAAGAGAGACAAGACAGATAATGCAATATTACCATGTAGTACAACAAGAAGAATACAGATGTGAATATTTTAATATTGCAATTTTTTTTTTTTTTTGGTCTTTTCTATAATCAGAAAAAACACCAATACCTTGCTTTGGGTTGAACTAGTACATGATACCTTGATATGTTGATTATAAGGCTTAGGCCTAATACATGCATCCAGCTCTGAAACAGAACACACAAGGATCATTCTGTTTACAATGGAGTAAGCATGGGGTGATTTGCTACTTTCATATGGTATTAAAATTTAAGAAAATGTGAAAGTAATCCAAGTATTTGGATTACAATACCCAGATTGAGCATGTAATTGATTGCAGTACAGATTACTTTTTGGGGATGTATTCTGCAATCTGTAACAAAATACATTTAAAAAGTAACCCTCTTCCTCCTGTATACCCTTGTCGTATACAGTGTGTATACGACAAACAGCCATTCACTAGATGGGATTTCTTCACCATCAGAAATGCGCAAAATGTAAATTGTAAAATGTAAATTGCACAATAGTCACTGGTAATGGAAGCAGAAATGTCACAAAAACTGTCAAAGATCACAAAACAGTTTTTATGCCCCCATGAGGTGTTTTTTGAGATGTTTTGATATGAAAATATTGCGCAAAAGTGTAATGGAAACATGTTTTATGAATTTTCACTAGTCATGGGCATGATAAGTCTGGTGCCACAAAAGATTCAATAACAATAACAGTTTATTAAACGTTGCCTGGGTTATTCACAAATTCTCGATCCAAACCTCATAGTGAATTTGTACAAATCTGTCACAGAAATCCATTATGTGTGGCTGCTAACACAAAGAAGGATTTTGCCTTGAGATGATCGGGTATGCCTGCAGAGTGACCATACCCCCACCCCCCAATGACCTTTAAAGGCTTGAACAACTGTAACTGGTTTAATTGTTTCCACAGCTCTTGTTCTGTGTCTGCTGCAGTGATGCTGGGCATTAAAGCCCCTTTCAAACATGTACTCCGGAATATCTCCAGACAATTCCACCCGCTCTTTAACCGGAGTCGTCTGTTCAAACATACTACTCTGCTCCAGATTCTTTCCATTTCGCCTACATTCAGATATAATGGACATTCTCTGGATGGTTTGTCTGGGGGTTTCCTCCAGTCCCTCTCCTCAACCCTTCAGGCGGTGTGTGTCCGGCTCTTGACTTGCCATTCTGAACAACACCTCACCGGTAAATGTCTGGACTTAATACTAGGGGGTCATCTACTTATTATCCACATAAAGTTAACTGCACATGAGCCGGATGGTTAGGTTCAAACACACAGGTCAAACGGTCCAGAGAATGTCCGTTTTCCATATCATGTTGGAAAGGGGCTTAAGTGTCCATTAAGTGTCCTTCCCATACATCTCTCTTGCTCTCTCTCTCTCTCTTTCTCTCTCTCTCTCCACTAGAATCATGCATCAGAAGCCAAACACTCTTCAATGGAAACACATATAAGTAGCAAATGTACTTTCATGAACTTGTACATATAATTATTTTGTGGAAAACTGTCATGGAAACCCAGCTTCTGTCTCAATCACACCAATGGGTGATTTTGAATGCCAAGTTAAATGATTAAGGTGCATATCTTGTGCAGACAGGAGGAAATTATACAAACATACAGAAAGGCTCATCTTGCTGCTGTAAACGTGGAATTTTCCCTTGTGGGACTAAAAAAAGAAATATCTTATCTTATCTTGGGGCAGCTGTGGCTCAATTGGTAGAGCAGGTCATCCAATGATCAAAGGGTCAGTGGTTAGAATCCCGCCTCCAACTGTTCCCATGCTGAAGTGTCCTTGGGCAAGACACTGAACCCTTAATTTCCCCCAGTGAGGCCTGGTAGTGCCTTGCATAGTGGCAGCTGCCCAATGGTGTATGAGTGTGTGCTTGAATGGGTGAATGTGAGGCTTGTATTGTAAAGTGCTTTGAGCACCATTAATGTGTGGAAAACTGCTATATAAATACTGACCATTTAAAATTACCATTATCTTATACCATCTAGTGCTAGAATCAAACCTGAACCTTCTTACTATGAGGTGATGGTGCTAACCATTTCACCACCATCTTTGATAATTTTATTACCAACATCTGTTTAGCTCAAGTTTATTTAGCTCAAACATAGCCCACACCAGTTGCCGTGTTTCGCTGAGCTACAGTTTCACGCCATGTGCCCTCCCTCTGTTCATGGGTAATTGGTTTCATCTCTGGATCACTGCACCATCCTAAAACAAAGCCCACAGGCACCACATACATCATGTACAGTAGTGTTCCCTCAGAAGTAGTCCTCTCCTGCCTTTGGGCTGTTTCTCCTGTCCTCTCTTTATGCTGTAGTGTCCCACATCTTTAAGGATTTTGCAGGTCAGTATTCACTTCAGTGATAGTCTCAAATGTAATAGAGTGTACTAAGAGACAATGCATGTGTCTTCTCATGCAAAGCCGAGTGAACGCTTGAATAAGCCTCGTGGATTAATCTTCAGAGAGGCTGTGAGCGTGGGTGACAATGCTAAAGTGTTTCATGAGCTTATTCACCTTTGCTGTACCAATGTAAATGTGTTAATGAACACACCTTTGTGGTTGAAGTGTTTGCCTGACTCGATGTTTATCTTAAAAAAAAAAAACAAGAAAATGACTTTTCTATTGTTATCTGGAGAAGGTGTAACATTTCTGTGCTATATGGCTGTATATCATGTAGAAAAACACACGCAATTAGCTGTGATGCTTTGTCCTTGTCTTCTCCATTAAGACTTAAGCAGACAGCTACTATCAGACTTCACATCATGCCGCTGTTTGTATGCTGTCTAAATATGACAGCCACCCACTTATAACTTAAAAAGTTCAAGCATTTTAAATTAAATGCTGAAAAAGAAGGGAGTCATAAGCAGTAGCGCCAAGAAAACACTTAAAGTGTTTTAAAATTGACATGTTTCAGCTTTGAGATTTGACGTCCCATTATGATGCAAGGTTGCTAAGTAAATTTGCATATCTCAGCAAAGTCAGCTACCTTGATCTGCTGTGGTTAAAAAAGCACCGAAAAAGACTGAAGCAAGGCAGAGGTTAATTGGTAGCAGAGAGTACAAAATAAAGTTTAGGGCCTTTGATAATACACTCAAAACAGAGTCTCCTTCACAGAGTATCACATTTAACGAAACACAAAAGAAGTCAATGGCATCTAATTTGTGTATGTCAGTGGAAGTCATGTAGAGAAACAATGAACTAGGATTACTTTGCCGGAACTTGAACATTTTCTCTTTATTGCCCTAAAAAAAAAAGACTGGTTGCTCCTTAAGGGTTTGAAATAGTTCCAGGATTTATGCAGGAGTGTTCTTAGGCAGTGATCCATTGGTTTGCTGCTGTTTACCAATTATCCATGTACTCCGACATAGTGGAGGAGATCTCATGAATCTGTGTGGGGTGTTTGAGTGTGTGGGCGACATACTATATGAAAGAAAGTTGTAGTTTCAACTCTTACGTAACAGACTCAGTTTCACTGTTCAACCATGTGATAATAGTCTTTGAGTTTAGAAAGTGAAGAGAGTCAAACAAAATATCCCAAACCTGTCCTCAGGTAATTACGCAGCCTATTGATATCCAATAGTCAATTCTCACGGGCCCTTGGAGTTTTTAACTATATGACTCAAGTTCATTGTGTCACTGCTCAGCTTTTAGAGCCATTAATCTAAAGCACTGAAGCAGTAGAACATTATTGATTTAGAAAAGCACAAGTTGATCATGTTTTTGTGTTTTTTCTGATATATGAAGCAATAACATGTAATACCAAACCATATGTCAGTAAAACTGCAGAAATTCAGTCAGCTGCGCTGCCTTGTGGTCACATTCTATTACAATTTAAACACTTCCAATCTGACGGCTGGAAAGGCTTTGCATTATAATTAACTATTTTAAGCTTCAATATTGCATGACAATATTTAGATATATTAATGAAACAACAGAAGTTAGTCGATCATCGTCAACATGAGCAGATACCAATATGATGCCAACCTGCTAACCCATTAACTAGGCAGGTTTTATGACTTTTAAAGGTGCCCTGCCACAAGTATTTTATTACTTTTATGCTAATTTCTGAAGTTCTAACATGGACTCTTAAATTTTTTGTAGAAAAAATGTCTTGTTTTAAGCCATTCTACCATGGTACAGAAAGCCTGCAGACTCAGCTCAATTTGCACCATTCTCATGAATATTCAACATGCTAATCTGTTTGACTCTAATTGGCTAACAGGTAGCCAATGTACATACCACTTTCTTGAGTTGACAATAGTGTCTGAGCGCTGGTCATAGACTGCTGCGATGGTACAGACCAGGCTTCAACAGCAACCTTATTACAAAGCCTCTGCATTGTTGAAGTTCTGTTGGAGCATAGAGCACAAGAATGTTGACATTCAGCCATCCTTGCTGTGTATGAAAACTTTCACTAACCTAGATAAATTTGTCGGGCGTGGTCTCACCCGGGCGAGCTTGTGAATAGTAATGAGCTCAGGCAGCATGTCAGACCGACCAGCTTTTCTAATTGAACTGAACTGCTTATTTGTTTTCAGTGTCAGTAGCAGACAGAGGCAGTGGTGGTTGATTTTCACATTCACTACATAACACAAACACCTATGGACCGAACATATTTAATAAAAAAATACAAGCAAAAACATTTTTGTGTGGCAGGGGACCTTTAAGTAATTAACCCTTAAAAAACCAAGCTATTTATGTCTATTTTTTGTCCACCTGGCCCCTCTGTCTATTAATGCATGTATAATTTCAACCCTTTCACGCACAGTCAAGTAATGAACATCTTTTGTTTCAGGACAACCTGGGTAATAATAATAATAACATGTATTCTAAAATGTTTCCAAATGGATGTATCAATAGTTATATGAGTATAACAACAACAACAAAAAAAAACTGAAATTGAATGTCACTGAATTTAATTTAAAAAGACACAGATGTACAAGCTTCTTCATTTTCAAATATGTTTCTCTCAGGCCTTGGCTATCAGGAGAAAAAGATCCCAACATTATAACACAAACACAACCAATTTACATTTTTTCTCCACTCATTTTTTCCCTCACTTCCTCAGTCACTTGTGTCACTCCTTGAAACAGTTTCTGTCTGGAACAAGACAAACTTATTTAC
>JAPTGZ010000025.1:21470-47037 GCA_029814645.1 Fowleria isostigma | reverse complement strand
GTGTGAATGTGAGAGTGGTTGTTTGTCTCTATATGTCAACCCTGCGATGAACTGGCAAAATGTCCAGGGTGTACCCCACCTTCGCCTGTAAGTAGCTGGGATAGGATCTGTGACCCCCGTGACCCTAGTGAGGATAAAGCGGGTTCAGAAAATGGATGGATGATACGATGCATTTCTGCAGATTGAACAACTCTATAAATGAGTAACTCATGAGTAACTCTTCTTTTTGTTCCCTCTAGTGGAATTAGACTGGCTGAACAATAAGAGTTTTCGTATTGGGGATGCGCTTTCTCTTCACAATCGTTTTATAAAGGACATTGAGAGACAGGATGAAAAGGACTCAAGGTACCGCTAATTAAACAAAAAGGGCTGATGCTTCTTGGTTATGCTTGCAAAGACAATGTAATTTAGCATTTTTATTAACTACAAATGTCTACTTTAATCTTATGTATTTTCTGTGCTGTCAGAGAGGTGAGCTCTGTAGAGGACAGAGATGATGATGAAGGTGGCCAAGTACCACCCAAAAAAAAGAAAAAGAAAAGTGAAAAGAAGAGAAAGAAGAAGAAAAAACACAAGAAAAGAAGTGATAAGTATGCAGATAGCAGCGGGTCTGACTCGGAAACCATCTACCCCAGTGACCTCAAAAAGGAACAAGAGGCAGATAGGTATGTTTCATTGTTTATGTCATATTCTGTAATTTGTGTCTTAATTTTTTGCTATAATATATTTTGTTTATGCTTGCGTGTTGGTCTGTGCAGGCCTGAGGCTGCTCCTTTAGCAAGTCATTTTTGTTGGCTGGATGACGTACAGTCACGCACTCGGCAGTCCTTCTGTGTTGACCGTAAACCAGACCGAGCCAACTGGACATACAAGTCCTTGTACAAAGGGGATATAGTAAGGTAGTATGCCTATGACTAACCAGCAGTCACTACAAATGCAATATTGGGATGTCTTTTTCCTTGATTTTATTTGAATTGAATAAAGTTTGACTATCTATTTTTATGATCGCCACAACTCATACTTCATGTTTCCCCACTTTGACTTGAACAGGTCAAACACATAATGCAATATAATCACTGAGTCATTCAAACAATAAATTAAATGTTTCTATGTTCCAGGTACAGGAGGAAAGGCTACTCATCATTAGGTCTAGATTCTCACAGACAGGAAATCAGCTGGGAGGACTTGACTAAGAAACAGAAAGGCGGCGACAAGAAGAAAGGAGCAGATAGATACTTTTCTACAGTCAGTCGCCAGCTTTTGAGGTCTGTGCCCCCTCTTCCCACGTTATCAGCAAATCCTGACAGTAGGGATGCCATCAACACCAGCTCCTTCCTCTCTCTGTGTGGCAATGAGGAGGAAGCCAAAGGGCAAACAGGCAAGAGATTGAACTACTACAGCATGTAAAGAACCACACAACTTTGCACATTGAGAAACGCATTACACTGTTAGACATAACAACTTTATGGTTTGTCAACCCAGGTGACAGATCCCAGACGTCATTTGTGAATCCCCTCGGTGTCTATGACTCCTCTACGGCCCTCTGGCTGCAAGGGAAGGGAAAACAAGATGAAAAAGATCACCAAACACAGGACGTTCAGACAGACCAGAACACAGTTGTACTGGCTGGGAGAACTGAAGAGTTTAACAGGCGGCTGAGAGAGCAGCCAGACGACACACAGCTATGGATAGAATTCATAAAATACCAGGTACTACTTTGCCTATGTTTTTACGAAAATTAGTTTTGTTAAAGAAAATCAGTGAAATAATTGCAGTTACGTGTGATAAATATTTTTGACAAAAATAGGAAATAATATAAAATTCTAGAAAATGCCTTTAGTTTTATTAATCAGTTTCAAACATAAACCTCATAACACACTAAAATTACCTTATGAAGTTCCACCCCTGTCAAATACTCTTAATTTTATTTTTTTTAAAGTTTACAATGAAGCTGATGAAACCAAAAATAAAACTAAGAATTTTCAACTATTGAAGCTAACCCATAATTTAAAAAAAATACAAATAAAAATATAAAACCATTATAATCCTGACCAATACATATGCTACATACTACTTTCTACTTCACTTTGAGATGATGAAATGTACACCTTTTTTTTAATGATTTTCTAATAACCTTATGGGACAGCTTATGCATTCATAGTTATTATCATGTTTTGCACTCTTCTCCAGGATGAGCTGAGCGCAACAGCGTTTAGAGGTGACGAGGAGCACAAGGCCAACGATCCAGATGAGCATCATAAATCTTCCTACCGAGCAGTTCTGGAGAAAAAGCTGAGCATTGCAGAGCGTGCCGTAGCGACCAACCCCGGCTGCATAGCTCTACAGCTGGAAAGGCTCAAGATCTGCCAGGAGCTCTGGGAGTCTTCAGCTTTGGCTAAAGAGTGGAAGAAACTGGTCAGTCCACTGTTTTTATGTGCCTACCTTACAGGATACAAGTAAAGGAAAAGTCTTAAGACGAAAACAGTATAAAAGTTTACTTATGTTTTCATGCTGACCTCTCACATAGAGATACTGCAAAAGTGTTTATAAAAAAAACCACCTTCCTACGTACCCTTATGTTCTCTGTTGTCCCTCAGGTGTTTCTCCACCCAAACAGTGCCCCCCTGTGGAGGGAGTATCTGCTGTTCACCCAGAGCTATTTCAGCACCTTCACGGTGTCAAAGGTCAACTCTGCCTACGGGAAATGTCTCAGCACGCTCAGTGCTGTTCGTGACGGCAGCATGGTCTCCCATCCAGCGCTGCCAGGGGTGGAGGAGGATATGCTGGGTAACTGTACACATTTAGTTTTCATCCTGTCTCAATAGCACATCCCTTATGCCATCAACCTGTGCAAACATGAACGGGACTTGGAGTGTTGGTTGAATGTAATGTAATATAAATATGGGAGAGGGATTTTGTACTGTAAATGTATATAAAATTCACATTATGCACCTTGAGGGATAAGCTTTTGCACTGGTTGCACTTGGGTGTGATGCCAACTGTCGGGTGGTCTATGGATAGCTCGTCCTTTTATGGCAATGGCAATAAAGTGAGTTGAATTGAACTGAGTTGAATTGAACTGAGAGATGTTCAGAAATGTATGAATCTCATATCCAGTCTCCCATTCAGCTTATGCTTAACATACTAACAGTTGGATCACCATATGGTATTCCTTTTCAAAGATCCCCTTCTTTATGTGTTTGTAATTCATTTTAATGCCATTTTCCCTGTTGCTCTTCCTTGCAGATATCTTCACAAAGCAGTGTCATTTCCTACGTCAGGCTGGTCACTCAGAGAAGGCAATTTCCCTGTTTCAAGCCATGATCGATTTTACTTTCTTCAAACCTGACAGTGTGCAAAAAATGTCTACCAAGCAGCAGGTACACACCTAGTCCTAATGTCCTTTTTAACAAGTGCAGTTACACAATACAATTTGTTCACTTGTTGAAATAAGTGCAAATAAGGAAGGTTTTTCTACATGTTTAAAATGTTATCTCCCTGTTATTTGTGGATCAGTCACAGCTTGTTTTGGTTTGTGTGTGCAGGTGGAGTTCTTTGAGCCCTTCTGGGACAGTGGGGAGGCAAGGGTCGGGGAGCTGGGGGCCAGAGGCTGGAAAGCTTGGATGCTGCAACAGGAACGTGGAGGTTGGCTACAGCCCAATGCAGGTAAAATACAAACACACTGACATGCAAATACAGACAGACACAAAAAAGTTAAAATCTCTGTACTGAAAAAATGTGTTTTATGTTCGTATGATGTCCTCAGAGGATGAAGACGAGGAGGAAGAGGAGGAGGAGGAGGAGGTGAAGGATCGGAGCCAGCCCAGATGGACAGTTTGGTTGGATGTGGAGTCATCTCGTGAAGCAACTCATTGGCTGCCCTGGAGACCTGACAAATCGAAGGGCCAATCAGAGGAAGACTGTGAAGACCCCGAGAGACAGGTACTTGATTGCACACACACACACACACACACACACACACACACACACAGATGGCTGCACAGAAAGCCCCTTCTCTGTCCACTTGGAAATTTAAGTAACAATAATTCCACTTTACCAGTAAAGAAGAGTGTTCATTTTGTCTGAACTCATGTCTCTCCTCGTTCATCTCTAGGTGCTGTTTGACGACATCGGTCCGTCTCTGATATGTCTGTCTTCACCACATCTCCAACTCCGCCTTCTTCTCCATTTCTTGTCTTTCCTGGGGCTGCCGGTGGATTCTGTGCTCTCTGGTGACCCCTCTCATCCTGGCCTGATGCTGGAAAACCTCTCCTTTCTTACTCAGGGTATAAATATGCCAGTCATTCAGAATAATGAATATCCGATTCCTTTATACTACATAGGAGTCCAATTTTTAAGATCCTTCATAGACAGGATAGTAAAACAAAAATGAATGTCTTTATGAGGTCATTCAGCAAAGTCTGTCTTCCTATCAAGCCTCATTAAATCTGTGGCTAATGCAAAGGCTCACATAGGGTTCGATACTGTAATTATACTTTATCAGACAGTAAGTTCCATATTTAGTCGAGCTGCACAGCATATCATTTGAGCATCGTCATCATGATGTACAAGTGTGCAATAGTTACATCACAGGTCCTGCAATATGGGAGGCAAATGAAACTCAACATGTTCTCATCTAATTTCAACCTGGGTACCTGACACACACTACGCATAGCGATCCACCAATCATAATCATTCTTAATCAGTTTGCCAAAGTTGACCACACCCCTTCACATGGAGTACGCTGGTAACAACACTGAAAAATGAGCAACGAACAAAAGAAAATCACTGACAACAAAGACTTGGTGCCAAAAAGAAAAGCAACGTTAGTTATCTGGAATTATTGAGGATGAAACTTAAACACATGTTCTGTATAGACAGTACTTTGCACCTGTTGCCACAGTGAGAGGTAACACAACTAATTGGTTTGACCATTGACATTGGCACCACATAGCTCTTATATCCTCCTGAGTATTTTTACATATTGCAATATATATCGTAGGGCTAAAAAAAAATCGCAATTCAGTTTTTTCCAATATCGTGCAGCCCTAATATTTAGTATTTTCCTTTATATACAAAGAACATTTTGCCCTTAATCTCTAATGGAACTAAAGATTATCATGTGAAAGTTAAGCCTACATATTATTGAGTCCCTGATCAGATCAGAAGTAAAGCTACTTGGTCATAAGACAATGTTAAGTTGCTGATGAAAGCACTGATGAATCTTTACTCTCTTAGGAAATGACCCTCAACAGCCTCTCACATCTCATGACCTACCTGATTTTGGGGTTAACTCCATGGGTCACATGACCACTCTTCAAGGAACAAGGAAGTTGGCTGGGCTTGGAAAGCAGGGTGAGAGGTTTGTCACTAATGTTTTGAACATGGTCCAGCCTGTACTTCCCACCCACCACCGAGCTGCTCTGTCACTCAGTTTGGTCCAATATGAGAAACTCAAGGTAGGTGCTGATATGTCTGATCTTTAAAGACTTAATGACTTTTGTCACCAATTTTTCATCAAATCTGTAAAATTTGAGTCATAGCTTAGATATCATAAATCTGTAAGTTTTTCTGTGATTACGCACCTTAATCTCTTCCCTCATGGTTAACAATTTTGAAGTATCTCCACCATAAACAAGTATGCATGCTTACAAACAGAGCAGGAAGGTCCCCCGGGCATTTCCAAAAATTTGTTGTGGCGTTGCATTGTGGATAGCGTAGCACCACGCAGTCGCAGTAACAGCAACACAACGACACATGACCAAGTGAACTCCAGCGGGTTCTCAGTGTGTAAAACTACACTTCCCACAATGTAACGTCACGATGTTTCTGGAAATGCCCCAGCAACCCACTCTCAGATTTGTTTATGGTGAAGATACTTCGAAATTGTTCACCATGAGGGAAGGGATTAAGGTGCGTAATCACAGAAAGACTTATGGATTCGTGATTCCTAAACTATGACTCAGGTTTTACAGATTTGATGAAAAATTAGTGATGAAAGTCATATGCAGCTTTTAAAAGAACAAATTACTTCACAGCTGAGTTTGCTTCTCTACTGACTTTATTATTGATATTTGCAGGTCATACAGTCTCTGCGCTGTGGCAACAAAAAGCGTCTCCGCTTGCAGGGCAAACGCAGCAAACGCATCATGAAGCGGCTGCTCAAAGAGCCCGATAACCGCTCATCTTTGGTCCTGTGGAGGGAGTACGCCCACCTGGAGTGGCTTCTGAGCAATCTTGATGAAGCTCGCAAAGTTTTCTCCACAGCTGCAGCTTTAGGAGGATCCAAAGGCCTGAACTGTCCACACCTCTGTGAGCTGTGTCTGCTGTGGGCCCAGCTGGAGGTAGAGGATGGACCAAATGTGCACGGAGGGGGACTGAGGGACGTAACCGCCTCACCCGCAGTCTCTGTACTAACCAGACTAGCAGAAGGAACCTCCTTGGCCTCTCCTTCTTCCTCCCAGTCCATCTCTCCAGTTTCCATATTGAAAGCAAGGAAGTCGTATGAGCAGGCTGTGACTGCAAGCATGTTGACCCTGGACCAAAACCCCCACGACCCACAGGCCCCTAGAAAAGGTATCCTACATGTGTCTCTTCAAATGATCATATGAGCTTTGAACATATACAATTACTACAAAAGCAGATTGTTTTATGTTAACTGATTGGAAGTCTACATTGCTGATTGTGTAATCTGATGAATTGTTGTAACAGAGCGCAACTTTAGATAATCATTCAGGATGTTACAATGCAGATAGTAGAAGCACTAAAGTTAGGACACCAGCTAGTTGTTTATGCAGCTCAGAATGAAGTTATAGATACAAGTTTGACTTTTATTCATACTACTTTAGATCCTTCTTACAACAAACCCCTTAAATTACAAATAAAAATAGCATTTCAGACTTCAAATAATACAAATTCAGTAGGTTCATATTATGTTTTAAATACAAATTCTTTGGTTTTTAACTTTGGAAAAGTTCAGAGACCAGTATTGGGAATTATTTGGTGATTTAGAATAAGAGCTTTCATTTGTCTTGTTCACATTGTATTTAATGCTACTCCTGTTACTAAAATGTAAGCATTGCTTGGCTTTGTTTGATGGCTTGTGATCATGAGTGTTCCTCTTGATCTTGGTCTGAAAATTTGGAGTGGTCTTTTAATTTTTTCCAGATTTGTATAATAAGTACACATCATAAGATTAACCTGAATCAATTTTAAAGGGCACACAGATTGTGCTTTAATTAGATTTTCTCTTCAGCAGGTCACGAGGATCTGCAGGTCCATCAGTTCCGAGGTCTGGTGGGCTGCTACGCTCTGTTCCAATACCTCACAGTGGACATCCAAGCAGCTAACACTGTGTATAGCCAGGCAAGAGACAGGATGGAGAGGCTACACAGCAAGCTAACACTTGACAGCAAATGTGAAAAGGAAAAAAATCTTTCTAGCGGTGAGGCTGCAGCTGATTCCAGCCATGCCATGAGGTACTACATCAACAGGCTGGCTTCTGACTGTGAAGCGTTAGCAATACAACAGGTAGCACTGCTTAGGTATCACAGCAGTAGAAATGTTTGTCCACTGGCATCACTGAGAGAGGCTCTGACAGCGGCCCTGTCCATCTGGCCCAGCAGTGCCCCCCTCTGGAGCATCTACGTACAGGTACACTGTATTTACTTAGGAAATAACTTTTCAAAAATTCACCTGAATATTAAATTCCTTCCAGGTTTAATTAAAATCATGATTCAGTCTTCTTTTATGGCTACAAACAGAAAGATAAAGTAATATACATCTCTACTAGTTGGACTTGGCATTGTGATCCTAATGTTACCTGTGTTACAGGTGGAGAACCATTACCACAGTGCTGGCCGGGCACGCCGCTTTTTTCACTCTGTGGTGAGGGATAACAGCAGTGTGGTGCCACGCCTCTTTGCCATTGTTGCTGAACAACAAAGGAAGCAGATGGTGGATGCTGCTCAGAGGTAGGAGCACAGAGGATGATGGGTACATGCAGTGTTACCCTGCTCTCATGCCAAAATGGTTCTTATTTGGATATCTTTCCCTCAGAGAAACAAGAGCTCATCATTTTCTGAGATTTTTTTAATTAAATATACAATACTTGAAACAAAGTCATTTTTTTTTAAGTTTTAACCACACATTTTTTTATATTCTCCCTAGGTCTTGTTGCCATGGCAGTGCCCTGCCCATTTTGCCAGAGAATGGCCTCAGTAACCGAATCCGTGGACTGTTCGAAAGTGCCATAGTAACAAAAACAGGAGCTCACTGCCCTTTACTTTGGAGGATTTACATGCATTTCCTGGTGAGACAGAAAATAACAAACTGAAAGTTTTACTCTATTTGAGGTCAGAGTAGGTAGCAAGTTACTAGTGTTTTTGTCATTGTCAAATATTGACTTATAAAACCCAGTGCACACAGTGATAATGACTCTAACGGATTTCCCTTGTTTAACTGGATACACAGCACAAATATTGACTGACATTAAAGGCTTGTATCTTTGCAACATATATGTAATGTGTGTGTATGTGTTTCAGGTATCAGATGGGAAGGTGAATAAAGCCACTGGGATCTTCTACAAGGCCTTACAAAATATTCCCTGGGCAAAGGTGAGACATAACACTAAGCTTTCTTAACCACACCTGTTCTTTGCCTTTCTTTGCTTTTACACTTTTAAGGAAATAAACTGACACCCATTTCTTCTTTGTGTGGCTGTGCATGCTAATTTGCATTTATTCAAACTTGTGGATGATTGTTTTTGTCTGGCACGTGCATTGTCTTCGAGCAGGGTTTGTATATGGATGCGGTGCAGCTGTTTCCCGAACATCTGCAGGAATTTGTCGACCTGATGACGGAGAAAGAACTTCGTGTCAGATTGCCTTTGGAAGAACTGGATATACTCCTGGAGGACTGAAAATGCATACATACTACACTGAAGAGTTCACTTCCACTTAATGGCACATTCGAGATGATTGCAAGAGCAGACAAACACACAGATGCAGATAAAATACCACACGGAGTTGCATCATTTAAGAATGAAGTTGTAATGATCTTATCTCAAGATGAGCGAGCTGATGTCCCTTGTATATTATGTCTAAAATGCTTTGTATACGCAGCAAACTACCAAGATTGTATTTTAGTACCTGACATTGTCAATAAAACAACTATCATTTAGGTGTTGTGTGCTTGTGTATTTCCAAACAAGTTGAACATTACAGTATGCCACCTGAATATGTAGATATTTGTCTTTTGGAAATCAGGAAGTTCAAATGAAAAAAGAAGACAAACAAGAGACATAAGTTATTATTTGAAAGTATATAATGCCCAGTGTTGAGGAGTAAAAGAATACATGGAACGGGATTATATATTTAGAATACAAAATATGAGTAACTGTATTCCATTACTTACAATTTTAATAGATGGGAATCAGAATACAGTTACACTTTTAAAAGTTAATGGATTACTTTGTCATTTTCTATCATTTTACAAATCCAGTTTCCCACACATTTCCTCTGTCACCGCTGGCATTAGGGAGCTGACGAGATCCAGTCTTTGTCTCATTTTCTATTATCGGACAAAACGCCAAAACTTGCATTGGGTCGTACTATTACACATCACATGTTCATATGCTGCTAATGAGGCTTAGAGCTGTAAAACAGAACACACAAGAATCATCTGTTTACAACCTAGTGAACATAGTGTGATTTGCTACAGTCATATAGTATTAAAATTCAAGAAAATGTTAAAGTAATCCAAGTATTTGGATTACAATACTCAGATTGAGTAATGTGATAACAGTACATAACACTTTTTTGGGCATGTGTTCTGTAATCTGTAATGGAAAACATTTCAAAAGTAACCCAACACTAATGCCTGAGTATTTAAAAAGTTAGTGTTTTCTTGTATACTAATTCATACTTTGTTATATTAGATATGTCTGGACATTAGATATTTGCAGAATGTAATGTTTGGCAAGTACTAATATGAACTTTTTATCTTTAAATGAGTATATGTAAAGTAAAAGTATATGTACAGTAATATAAAGTCACCTTTTGTGCATTTATAGTCGAAGATGCACGCCATTTGCACCTCGCCATACATGGTCTATTTAAGCACACCTGTGAATTACCTGGTGCTTCAACCCGCCCTGTTGTTAACATCGCAGTACACACACACACACACACACACACACACACTGTAGTACACGGCTGTTGAAATCGCTCCCTCCTCCTCCGTTACCGCGCCGTGGTTTGACGCATTGCAGATCCGACTTGACCAATCAGCGGCCCCGACACAACGTGCAGAATATTGCGGGTCTGCGCCGCCCAATCAGACCCCGCCTTTCAAAACCAAAACCTCAACTTCCCCAATGCCGTCAGCCGTAATGTTTAAACGGTATCCTTCCGCCTTTATAAAAATCTGTGTAAGATAAAATAGTCCGTCATTCTGTGTGGTCGTCTTGCAGGTTGGAGAACACTGACAAACGCAGTATATTTTATCACAATTAAGATGAGGTGCAAGTGAATAATTTTAAGGTCACTTCACCCCGTACTGTGTGCATATCCATAAAATTCAAGCCTTATTAATGTATTATGATGCTTATTGGGTCACTTTATAGCCTTCAGCCTTCAAACAACAGCAGTCTAATGATGGGTGTCAACTGGGTGTGACATGTGGCCTCCAAGGATAATAAAATAAATGGAATTAGCAGACAGTGCCGGTGGCAGTAACATGTCACTTTGAGAAAGAACGGGCTGGGATACAGGAACTGATTTGCAACAATTTAAGAAATGTCTTTTACTTTTTTTTTTTTTTTACGAATGATGCAGAGATAGAATTGTGCATGTTATGTTGAAGAAGCACAGTGACTGCTGTTTACAGATAAATTTTAATTTTTTTTCGCGGGTTTCATTCAAATTCACTGGATAGTTAATCTTAGATTCGATTGAAGGCCACTAGTTATTTATCAATTGCATCTTCAATGATTTTTAATCTCAGATCCTTGTGCAATTTGAAGGGTTTTTTCTTGCTGGGAAGTCAGAGCATTACATTTAAAACAAATATAACTTGACATGTACTGATATATTGCAATGTTAAGATATGATAAATCCCTACTTGAAATAAGACAAGATAATATACGAGTTTATGACTTTTATTCCTGTTTGCAAAGTTTACAGCTGCTGCTGGTTCATCACCGATTCAATTCCTGTTGCACTGGAAGGGGATTATTGCCCTCCAAAGACCACCAGCTAAATTGTTATTTAATTACGATACGATGCTAAGGTCTGCGACACCTGTGTCCAGCTCTGATTTGTATGTACGTGTCCTGTCATGCGTGTCTGTGTGTGTGCGCAGACGCGGACACGCACAGACCGGACCTCAAAGCGCCGGAGCGTCTTTTCCTCCTCAGTGCGGAGGAATACAGTGCGGCGGTGCTTCGTCTTGCTTGCCCGCCTCCAAACAGCCTTGATCAGTGGCAGCCGTCCATTTCCTCTCTCCCTGTAGCGGTAGCAGACCAACCTTCCCAACTCAGACATGGTATGTATCTTTTAACCTGTGGTTCGCCTCATGTACGAATGAAACCGTGTTCGTGTGACTGAGTTCCGACATGATCCGTTTGTTTGCGTCCTGAGCTGGTTCTGTTTAAATATCCAGACGCATTCATTGCAGAGACTGGACCGGACTCATTTGTACCGTTAAGTTGGCTAGCGAACTAGCGGCGCACACTGTCGGCTTAGCCACATTAGACTTAACACCTTATTGTTACGACAGACATTTCATAACACTGTTGGTCTTTGTTATAGATGAATTTACAGAGACTGCTCCTGATCCTGTAGACCCTGTTACAAGTGTCCGCATAATTGACAGTAGTTGTGATGGATCGGCTGCAGCTCATGTTAGCATCACAGCTAGCGGTTTAGTTAATGTCATATTCCTATGAATTGTTTTTGTGGCATTAGACAGCTGTAATAACCGTTGTTTATGTATCGCCGATGCTCATAGAGGCGCGTTAGTTTGTGGAGTGTAAATCTACAGGTCATGTTCTGATGTAGAGGTGTTGCTTGGCAGATGTGGACTGTTCTGACCACAGTATTCTGCATCACATTCGGTGACTTTATTACTGATCTGTAGAGGCTCTTGCATGGTTTAATAGCTATCATTACAATTTATGTTAACAGCTATTAACATGCAGCCTAACTACTGCAGAAACTGATAACTAAGGTAACTGTAAATTATGTTCTTTTCGTAAAGTAACACTTGAATTTCACATAACCACAGCATATCTTTAAATATTAATTAAATACAGATGACAGATTTTAGGATACATGACTGAAAGAGACAGTCCTCAAGTCTGGCGTGTCCTGTGTTATCTGAATATTGCAAGAATAGGAGGAAAAATACTGTTTATCCCATTGTTGTATTGTGAGGTGGTGAAACAGCAGTCAGATCCGTTGGCACCTCTGTGGAATTTGGTTTGTTGTTTATAATTGCACAATGTTGGTTTGTTTATTCGGTTTCTAAACCTTGAAAATTGTCCAGAGTGGCTGATTATATGGTACATAACATGGACATGGTCTTGAAGCTCAGTGACTGAACAGAGGTGAACATGGTTTGATGAATAGAATTTACTGAACACATTAAAAGCCTCTGCTTCGTATTGCGCAGCCAGTCTTCTACTATAAACCTCATCAGTTATGTAAATACCTTTCCTAGAAGATGCACTGAAGCATGGCAGTGGAATTCATGTCTGATTGTCTGATTCATTTCTCAGAATGTGATGAATCACATTCTATTGTAGTGAAGTCTCCAAACAGTTTTTGGTCATATTTATTTTGAGTATTTGCCATCATTTTTGTCTTAAAAAACACAATTGTTTTGCCCAGAGGGGTTTTTTAGTTTGTTTCCCTGGTAACACGTTAGCTGCTGTAAAGTGTTGCAATTCATATAAAGTATTTTCCTGACAGGATCACTTTAACGAAAACAACATAGCCCTGTCTCCTATGTTAAACAGGATTTGAGCCCACAGCTTTGTTTGTTTTTTATCGTGCATTTTATTCATGCCACTATCCCAAGTTTGCTATGTAACTCAAGCCCAAATATTTGGAATTTTTGTTGTCAGTTGTTATTTGTTGTATGTAATTACCTGGGTAGGGCAGTTAAAATAACCTGGCAGACTTGTTTGCAGACTATAAAATAATTTTAATGGGTATTGTAGCACCTCTTCAGGTACTGTAGATACCTACCTACCTGGTGCCTTATAATTATGCAACATTTAAGGACCATTTCCAATCTGAAGAAATAGACTATTCTATACTCCTCCAGAGAAAAAAACATTTTCCATTAACCTGAACATAAGACAGTGCTTCTTATGCATGGAGGGATAGTTGTGTTTTGTAAGATATTAATTTTACATGGAAACAGGGAAACCCCTGGAAGAGCTTCCACAGATGCATGTAGGTTTATTGGTTGCCATAGTTACCCGGTTCACTAGGTTGGATACAGGAAGAAGGAAGTAGCCAGTGGAAATAAAGCCTCACTTGTTACAGTCATCTCAGGCCTTTTCCACTGGCAGGATTTGTTAAATGCTGGAAATTTTGATTTGTCCACTTGTGGCCATGCTCATGGAGGCCTCAAGTGAGATACTGAAATCAGAGGAATTTGGTTTGTTTGTACTATCAGAATTTTCATTATATGCTTGTTGATTTATGAAGTAAAACTTCTGAAAACTAGCAGAATTCAAATAATCCCTCACAGTTATGATCTGCTGAAGAAAAAAAGCTGTATTTGATTTTATGTCAAACTTCTGTGGGTGGGTTGTCCAGAAGTAACTTATAAGGCCAACGTGCTACACTCACAGTAATGTGGTTTGTAGTGCCTGGCATTGCTGCGCCTTGAGAGGAATTTGACCTGGATATTAGAGGGTTAGCAGCTTGTTAACCAAAGCTAGAGCGTGCACATACATGCATGGACACATACACACAACGCATCATTACTATCATTATCATCAGCCATATTCATAAAGCTTTGTTAGTGTTACTTAACACTAATACCCTGCCAATTAAATGTTTCAGCTTTAACTCTTAAAAGTCTTTGTCTCATATTCTGTACTCAAGGCCATGCATTCTAGGTTGTACTTCTAATATACAGCAGACTTTATACCGTCCGGATTAATTGTGACATGTTATTTTTGTTAATGCAGACTCTGTCCAGTACTGTTGGCAGTTGTACTGTCTCGTAGGACACAGTGGAGAGTATATGTCACTATAGAGTTTGAATTGACGCACTTTTTCCTACACTGCTGTGTCTACACTTAGTTTATTAAGAACACATGCATTACATTGTCTTCTCCATAACATTTTGTTAAATCAAATTTTGATTTTTTTTAATTTTTTTGGGCACAGCAGCTTCGCTTGCAGTATCACAAGACAAAAAAATAGATGGGATACAATTAATATAACATGACAATCTCTGTATTTAATTTTAGGACTGATTGGTGTGTAGAAGAATGGTCGAGCGTAAACTGTAAAAAATGGTGTGATCCTATGCATCTGTGGTTTGATGGAAATGGTTTGGATTTTCAGTTCAGCACATGGTTTTGGCCAGAGACAGTGTTGTTGGGAGGCCTTGACATGGTGTTGTGGTAGACTGATTCATAGACTAATTGATCAGTCAGGCCTGCTCATAATTAACACTGATGTTCTCAAGGTGGTGGATGGACTCAGTGACACTGGGGAAACATTGTGCCAGTCGGTTACTTGGTGTGACCCATGATGCTGTCTAGAAGGTCAGGTGACCAGTGAACTGATCCTCCCTAGGAGTTGCAATTGGAGTACTGAGACGACAGGCCATGGATCAACACATGAATATGGACACACACAAAACCTGGGTGACCCCCCAGTCTGGACTCTGTTTCAAACACACACCCTAAATCAGTTTTCATGACACATATGGGTGACCACCTCTGACCTGGCCTCCTGGCCTTGACACACACACATTCACCCTCTTTCACTGTGGAACTGTTGAAGGCTCCTTGTCTGTTCAACTGCTGCAGGAGGTGGACACTTCATCTGTGCATTCATCTTTACTGTACATCTTTGGAGACGTAGGCAGAAAGCGAACCCTTGACCGTCGGCTCACACACAGATGTGGTCTAACAGGGAACGGGGTACTGTAGACTCCTGACCAGTCTGATTTGGATGCTGTCATGGATGGACAGCAGCTGGGCACATACACTCAGCACCGGTAGAAAGACGCAAGGCCAACATTTAGGCAGACAGATTTATTGAGAGAGACGGACAGATGGAAGGACAAGTATCCAGGCGAACGTTAACAAGAGGACCAACTTTTGTTATCCATCCACTTCGAAGAGAGACATCACTTGTCAGGTCAGTGCCAGTCCACTGACCTTTGGTACACTCGAGGGATTGTGACAACGTCTATCATCCATCAGCCAACCACTCACTCTGGAAACTCTGAAAGACAAGTTCTGCAAACATCCACTCATCGGATTACCCTTCATGCAGCTATCAATGTAACTTGCCAGAAGGAATAGGGAAGACCTTTGAGTTATTCCAGCTATTAAAATCAAAGGTCAATACTGAAGTTTGTTCAGAACCATATTAATATTTAACTCTTTTGAGAGATGTCAGTCTGCTATCCATCCATTTCCCTGTGTTTGGTTAGCATGCTCTGATAGATGTCTGGCTATTATTTTTTTCAACCACCTATTCCTCCCAACCTCAGACTTGATTACTGTCCGTCTTGTCATCACCCTCTCAATATGATGCCTAAGAGGGTTGCTTTTTACCCTCCAGAGGATGATCTTGTGAGCATCTCCACTGTCTATGACCTTCTGGATGAACAACAACACTTTTACCAGGAGCTCGTTGAGCAACAAGAGAGGAACTATAGAGCTTTTCTTCAGATGCTGATGGACTCGGCGTCCAGCCGTATGGATAGCCTGGTCAGAGAGATGCAGGACCTTAGGAACTGCCTGCAGAGAACCAAGACTGAACTTGCAGATGTTAGGAGGGAAGGAGTCCAGAACAGAAAGCGCACAGAGTGCCTGGCTGAAGGCTTGGTTATGGTCCGTGGAGCACTGGATGGCCTAAGCCTCAAGACAGGAATGGCTATAGGAGGTGCTGGAGGAAGAGGTTTGGATCCAAAACCTCGGAGTGGAGGGTTGAGGCTGGATGGAAGAGGACGTAGAGGAGAGAAAAAACCAGAACCTAAAGCAATAAAGCTTGTGGCAGACCTCACTGACATCAGCTTTGAGGGGATAAAGGTTGTATGTCTCTGAAAATGGAAATGAAATAAAAGGGTTACTTTTAGAGCTTTCAGTTTCACACAGCTTTCTTTAAATGTATTATTAGTTTTGTGATATTCATGTGTGTTGTGGTTTATGAAATACATTTAAAAATGTATTTTTAATCCCAAGGGTTCAACACAAGTTGTGCTAAAGTTCACAGACCATTACATGACACATCCATGTTTTAACTGTGCTGATGCCCTGGTTTCTTTATGCATTATATCATTCTCTTGATCCCAGTGTAGATTAATAGACTTAATTTCCTTCATTTTTAGGCTGACCAACTAACAGAAGAGCAGATTGCAGGTAAGACAACACAATGAAAGACAACTTTAATGTGTCTTTTTTTTCTGCAGTTTTAAAATTTTAATTGCAGTTTGACGTTTTGTTTTCTCCCTCCACCACCTTCTTTTATCTGTCCAGAGTTCAAGGAGGCTTTCTCCTTGTTTGATAAGGATGGAGATGGGACCATTACCACTAAGGAGCTGGGAACCGTCATGAGGTCACTGGGTCAAAACCCAACTGAAGCTGAACTCCAGGACATGATCAATGAGGTCGATGCAGATGGTACGCTGGTTTTCACATAACCTGGTGAACTTTTAGTTTGTCAAACCTGCCTTACATCCTCTTTACTGTAAAATACTGAGAACGTGCGATTTTCACTGTAGGTAATGGGACCATCGACTTCCCTGAGTTCCTGACAATGATGGCGAGGAAGATGAAGGACACCGACAGTGAGGAGGAGATCAGGGAGGCATTCAGGGTTTTTGATAAGGTACTGGTGTTTGTCCATATATACTATATGTTTGGGGTAAAGAACAGTGAAAGTTGTAGATTTTTGCAGATGGATTAACCACTAATTTACAATGTTCTTCAAGAGGAATTGCAAAGTTTTGGGTGTTAAGTTTAAAAAGCTTTTTTGCATTGTTGAGTGTTGAAGTGTGTTACTGATTGTGTTGCTCGTGTTTAACTGAGCGTTTCTGTCGCTGCAGGACGGCAACGGTTACATTAGTGCGGCAGAGCTGCGCCATGTGATGACCAACCTGGGGGAGAAGCTGACAGATGAAGAAGTAGATGAGATGATCAGAGAAGCCGATATCGACGGAGATGGACAGGTCAACTATGAAGGTACAAGCAAAGTTTAAAAATGAAGTACACCATCAACAACAAATGAAGAGAAACTAAATTCTTTGTTTAAATTGACCCTAATTTGAATAACCAGCTTTATATACTGTATGTGTGTTTTGAAGTGCATGTGTTGAACACACCCTGATGTTTCTCCTTTTGTTTCCCTCCACAGAATTTGTTCAGATGATGACTGCCAAATGAACGAAGCTCACATAACAAAGAATCAGTCAAATGTTTCACTTACCTCTTATTGCAAAAATCTACATTTATTCATACTGTATAGACAACTTAAACTGAATGTGAAAACTGAAAAATCTGTCCATTTAAACAAGCTCAAAAAAGGTAAAAGACAAAACCAAAATGAATCTGCATGTACTGGCTTGTATTCCCTGCCCCTCCCCCCAAGCGCTGAGCTGCCCAATCAGATCTCGACCTGTTAGCCGAGCAGCCTCTCCGCAGCTGGCTCGTTTGGCCACTGCTCCTCTGCTTCCTGGTTCCATCTGCCTGATGTCATGATGATTATTTGGGTTGGCCAATCGCCTTTCTTCTCTTACTTCCTATTTAGTTTTTTTTTTTTCCTTTTCTGTTCTTCATGCATGCAGCTTTAGATGGGTTACTGTTGAGAGCCCAACGGCAGAAGGCTGTTGGGCTTCACATTAGCCTGGGACCCACAGTGAGGAGGGAGGGTTAGTTGACAGATGGATGGGAGTGAGTGAACCGCAAACCCTGCAGGTTGCTTACCTAAATGAAGTCAGTGATGACAGAGATATTTTTAAGAAAAATATTAAAATGGAATAAACAACTCATTTTAGATTCTGTGTTTCTGGCATGTCAGGATAACTGCTTTATCTTTTGTGTGTTTACCTTTTTTGAGGGTGAAGCCTGGGTGGGGCCTTTGGACAATGGGTGTGTCCTAGTCTATTTGGAGGGGTTGGGTGGGCTGGAAAGATGAAGATGTACAACAGCAACTTTGGAGGCAATATGAGCGTCATGAGGTCCTGAATGGTTAAAGATGCACAAACGATTAAAACGAGTCTGAACAAAGCGGTAACTCCACGGTTGAAGATTTGTCAGATGCGGTGTATTGCCTCCAATGTTGCTTCTGTCGTTCTACTAGGGTGTTAAATTTCAGTTTAGTGGGGACAGGGTCGGTGCTTTGCGGCCTTTCTATCTTGTGTTTGTGTGCGAGTTTGTGCGTGCGTGTGTGTGGGTGGGTGCGGCGAGGCCCGGCCCAGTCCAACTGTTCTGTTCAGTTCAGTTGATCTGCATTCCAAGTTGTACATGCTAGTCTTTGCATTTTGTTTTTCCAATAAAATATCATGAACTAAGACATTGTGTCAGGCCTTGGTGTTCATTTCTTAGTTGGGGATGAGTCTGTGGGGGAAGTGCTGCTTTCAAATGACTCATCATGGGACTAAATACATATGATGTAAAGTGTGAGCACAGACACTAAAGCCCACCTAAAGAAAACCTGTTGATAAAATCAGGCTTTAGATTCAAAGCATAGTCATTGAACATGTTAGGTAAGCTGTTAATGGAAACTACGGTGAAATCTAACAGTGACAAACAGTTAAATAAGATTAAAATACAAAACTGCAGTTGAAATCAGTTTCCCTGACGTTAATGGATAAGTATTTTATCATTTTTCAGCTTGTATAGCTCAAGGCTTTATAATACTTGAAACTCCAGCAAATTCATCAAAATGGAAACTAGACACTAAAGGTAGTCTGAAACTAAAACTGAAGACTAAATGAGAACTAATACTAAGAGCAACACCTTAATAAAGAATCAGACTGAAGTCAGAAAGATGAAACTAAAACTGACAAAAATCTAAACATTTCATCTATTGTTAAACCCCTATTTGTGTAAGTTCAAATTTTTGTCTATATTTAAGTGATTTATCACCATTTGATATTACCATCTGTAGTTTGAGTTTCTTCAGTGTAAATCATGTATTTTCTGATATTTAATTCACAGATCATATAGATGTTCATAAAAGCTCTGAGTAAAGTTGAGGATTATTCTATCAAAAATAGAGAAAACCTAAAGTGACTTTTTCAACACTCATTAACTGAACATAAATTGTCTCCATCCACTATCATTGATCCAACTCCATGGGATTTACTGGTGAATCAATTTTGTAGAAGATGACAGTGTTTCCACCGTAAACACAGATCCTCTGAACATCTAAATGGGTCATATGTGAGGACCATGAAAAGATAAACTATTTTACACCAATTATTTACATGTGTCAATGGATCAACAGGGATTAAACAGTTTAGATCAGTAAATGATTTTGGTCAAGGATGCTTGGGTCTTTATGGGTTAACAGCTGTGATTGTTGCAGAATAACGCAAAGAAAAGGACTCAAGTAGAAATCCATGTATGTACTGAAAAGAGGAGAAAGGATCCAAACACTGATGTGATTCCATCATGAAGCCCACACTGACAGTTATTGACACCAACATGTCCTCAGCCCTCCAATTGTACAATGATGTGTGGATATGGAGTGGTGTCACAAGTTCTCGATCATCAAGATCGTCTGTCTGCAGATGAGGAGGTGTTGCTAGGCAACACAGCACTGCGATGGGATGGGTGGAAGGGAAAGAGGGAGCAGAAAACCGTGGGAGTTTCAGTAGATGGAGAGAGGAGACGAAGGGGGAGAGATGAAGAGGTTGAAAGACAATAATAGAAACCTAAGACTTGAGGAAGAGAGAAGGATGAATAGAGAAGATAAAAACAGATTCACAGAGCACCTTAAAACCCTGAACACAAACACAACCCTGTTTACTCTGCAGCTGAATTCTACTGCATATACTGAACTGAGGATGTGTGTTCTGATGGAGCTGGACCCGTCTGTCCAAACTGCTGCTGAGTTTCCTCTGCTGTCTGCCTTGTCCCTTTAAATCTACCCCCCAGAGCAACATTAAACACCATTCTACCATGTATTATTGAAAAAATGTGGCAGAGATGGAGAACTAGACACACACAGATGAAGATGAGAGGAAAGAGTGATGAGGAAGTGTAGGAGGTGTTAGATTTATCCATGTATCTCCCTTGCGCACACACACATTTAGTAGTTCCAGTTATGTAACTGTCTGAAGTATATTAATATATCTTGCTGCTGCTTGCTGCTTGCCATTAGCGAGCTGCCACTCCAATGATATTAACAGGGTTTCCAATCCAGAGGATTCCTTTTAGCCCCCTGAAATTCATCTCACACACACTTATTCACAGTGTAGCCTTCATCCAGTGATGACGACAAATGCACTAAACCAGTTTAAAGTAGCACACAAAAAATGCATGGACAGACACTGACACACCACCCCCCACTCCTGGCTCCAGCTTTCACCCATATAAATATTTAAGTTTTTCACCTGACAGCCAGAGCAATGGTGTGTGTGTATATGTGTGTGTGTTGGAGTAGCACAGACCTCTGTATATGATGTAATTATTATCACTGTCACTGGCCTCAACAGGACATTTCCCCTCCGGTGAAAAACTATGAACTTGTCAAATATTGTGGAGTTTTCTTTGCTGATGGTAGAAAAGAAAGCATTGCTCCATTAAAAAAAAAAAAATGGATTCAAGATGTTACTAATCACTAATAGTTAACATTGGACAGTGATACCAGGAACATTAAATGACAACAAAAAAAAAACTGATTAGGATTCATTACTAACCCCTCTGACATGGAATTTAACCTAAAGTTAAGACATTGTGACCTATGTTTACATGCAAAAAAGCATCAAAGCCAGAAAAATCAAAGAAGTTTTGTACTGAGATAGATATATATATATATATATATATATATACACACACACACACACACACACACACACACACACACACTGACTGAATTTGGGCAGTGTTGTTTTTTTATCAAGTCATAATCACCATAGAGTACATATCTGAATCCATACACAGAAGACATATAAACCTCATAAACACAATAACTTCTTAGTGTGACCTCCTTTACATGTAACATCTTATACTCTTTTGAGAAGATATTTACTGCATTAATCATCTGGTGCATTAAGTTCAGATTTAATTTAACACATTTGTTTGACTTACTTTTTGTTGTAGCAACAGAGATTGCAATAAATACAGGATTTTTTTTGCCATTAGAAGCAATTTGGTAAAGATTTTTGTGTGTTTTTAATACTAAGCATATATTTTTCTAGTATTTTTATTAAAATTTTCATACACTAAAAACAAACAAAAAAAAAAGAATAAAAACAAGCATAAACCAAGAGGCTGGATGACATAAATGGAAGGTTATGCCATGTGTGACAAAAATACATTTCCTGCTCCTTGACATAAACACAGAAAAAAACAAACAGTGCCATCTTAGATAAAAACAACCCTAACAACAACAACAACAAACAGGGGATGGGGCCACACCATACATAAACAAAAGAATCATACCTTTATGATACATAGAAATAAGAGTGGAAGGAAGACAGTATCCAATTTTTACATCCCACCAAAGCCGCATCATTATCATCAAGTACATAGTAACTTAGGTAACCTGTTATGTGTTGATCCGTACTGTATTTTCTCAGTTATGGTCCACCAGGCCCTTCACTAAGCATAGATTTGATGTATTTTATCATTTTTTTTTAATAAAGACTGAATAAAAACTCTACTGTATATTTATGTCACTGTATTACACAATCATAGGCCATTTTATTAGGTACAGCTATGGATCCATTTTACTTTCAGACCTGCCGTAATTCTCCATGAACTAGCTTTATCAAGGTGATGGAAATATTCATCCATGATATTGGTTGATATTGACTAATAGCATCATACATTTGCTGCAGATTTGTCAACTGTAAATCCATGATGCATATGTACCACCTCCTGAAGATGTTCTGTTTGGTTGAGATGTAATGACGGAGAAGAAAAATAGTTTGAGATTTCCTTTTCATACCTGGCTTAAACTTAAGCAGATCCTCTTAACCATACCTACATATTCAAATGCACTGAGTTCCTGCCATCCGATTGGCCTACATAATAATAATAATAATAATAATAATAATAATAATAATAATATTAGTAGAAGAAGAAAAAGATTCATTATTTATAGCACTTTTATAAACAGCATTTACAAAGTGCTTAGACAACAGTAAATTTTTTACCAGTTACCGATAGCAAAAAAAAAAATTTTAGGCAAATATAACACCAAAAGTCACTATCGTCAATGCCCAATCCCGATAAAAGTGCAATAAAAGAAAAAAAGAAAGAAAGAAAGACAACATCACATCATAAGAACTGTAAAAGTGGTTACCCAACTACAGCAATAAAAGCAATAACAAGGGGGAAGGGAGCTAAACACCATAAAAGCCATTGAAGGTACAAAGAGTAAGACTGAAGTAACTAAAATAAACAAATGATAATGACAAATAAGTAAATAAAGTACTAGCAATACAAAATGCTAAAGCAAAATAAAAAACAATGCTTAAAAAGAAATGGGAATGCTGAAATCACATCAAAATTAACCTATAAAATTGTGTTTTCAAAGGTGATTTAAAGAGGTTAATAGACATTTATGTTAATGAGCAATTGAATAGGTGTACATATGCATATATTTATTGCTACCAGGTTGCCATATCTTTAATATTTGCGATTATTTGGGTGAATTTTTCACATTGTTTAGGTGATGGTACAAGACTTTCATGTTATAAACAGGTTAATGGCTGAAGATTTAAATGGTAAATGGTCGGTACTTATATAGTGCTTTTCTGCACATTAATGGTGCTCAAAGCTTTACAATACAAGCCTCACATTCACCCATTCACGCACACACTTATACACCAGTGGGCGGCTGCTGCCATGCAAGGCGCTACCAGGCCTCACTGGGAGCACTTTAGGGTTCAGTATCTTGCCCAAGGACACTTCGACATGTGGACAGTTGGAGCCGGGATTCGAACCGCCGACCTTTGGTCATTGGACGACCTGCTCTACCAACTGCACCACAGTCGCCCCAGGGTAAGATATTGGTTTACTTTAGTCAGTGTTTAAGGTTAATACAGTCGTACTCATAAGTTTACATACCCTGACAGAATGCACATGGGACGGTCTTGGATGTTCCACCACAAGGCCAAGTCCACCCGTCACTGGCTACAGTGTGTAGGAGTGTCCACCTCAGTCTCTTGACCTCAGTATCATTGATCCACTTTGGGGAAGTCTCAAACATGCAGTTCATGTAAGAAAACCAAAAATCTTAAAGGAATTGAAGGTGTTTTGCCAAGAAGAATGGTCAGTTTTACCATCTGAGGAAAATAAAGTGCCTCATCTACAACGACCACAAAGACTTGAAGCGGTCATTGATGTTAACCCATGAAGGCCCAGCATTACTTTTGTGTCAGTTCCCAAATTAAATGTTCTCTATACTTCACCTTTTTATCCATAAAGACCCAAACATCCACCGTCTACCAAAATTAGGTACTGATAGAAACTGTTTAATCCTGTTGATCCACTAATACATGTCAATAATTGGTGTAAAATACAGTTACTCGGCTTTTCATGGTCATCACATATGACCCATTTGGATGTTCAGAGGCTGTGTGGTTACCATAGAAACACCATTATCTTCTCCAACATTGATTGACCAGTAAAACCCATGGAGTTGGATCAGTGACAGTGGATGGACACACTGGGGTTATGTCCAGTTAATAATATATTTTGCCGAAAAAGTCACTTTTTCCTCAGTTTTCTCTGTTTTTGATAAAATAATCCTCAATCTTACTTTAAACTTTTAGAAACATCAACATAATTAGTAAATTAAATGTTGGAAAATACCTGATTTTCACAACAAACAGAAGATAATATTAGAGTAAATAGTGCTAAACCACTTAAGGACGGTTAAATGTAGAGAAACCTTTATTTGGGAAGTAATACACATGTCACACTGGGTCCTTATGGGTTAAGTACAACCAGCATGAGCTACATTTACTAACCAGTCAACAGTAACCAGTCTGATCAGCACATAGTGTATGTTTATTTACACTAAATAGTGCTTATCCTTATGCTGTTTTTGCTAAATTGTGTTCCCATCTATTTGCACACCAACAGTTAATGAAGTAAGACTGGCATTCAATTGGAGTCGTGTCTCTGGTTATTTGGTAAAAAAAAATAAGTGTTTAAAAAATCCAGTACATTCACCTTTTAGCTTTGAATTTGGTCTCCACTAAGTGAGAAAAATAAAACTTTTCCACTTGGTCTAAATACTCACACAAGTGAAATATGTGAGGATACACAGACGGTCGCAGCCTGGCATCAGCGTCTCATTCCTGAGTTTGATTCTCAGGACTTCTGCTTGTGAGCTGATGACCTGCTGGCTCTGGTCTGCTGCAGCCACACTGCCTTCTATGTCCAAACACATCTCCATCCATAAACTCTGGCTCGCTTGCCCCCATTTTGTCTTTATGACAAAAGAGAATTACAGCAACGCTGAACTTTAGGCTGAATGGCTTCCTGGCCATGATAGGAGTCTGAATCCTGTGGACTGTTAAACGTCAATACCAAGGCGAGAATCTACCAGGTTCTGTCTTTTTAGGTCCAGATGACTGGTTTGTTCTGGTCATCAGGTGCATTGAGTGAGATTTAGGGGCCTCTTCAGAGAGAATGCTAGTTTTTGTAATTAATTTTCTTTGGAAAATATTTATTAGAAAAAAAAATGTGATTGTTGATGTACCAACCAAGCTACACTGTAAAAAAAATTACCAAATAATTAAAACCAAAAAGTTGTAAAATTGCATCATAAAAAAGCTGAAAGTTAAAATACAATGCAAAATTGTTTATTTGAAAAGACTGTTGTGCTAACCATTAAATCAAATATACCCGTGATTTAACAGGAAGAGTGTGTTAACAAAATCAGATTAATATGTAGAAATTATGTATTTCTATTGGTTTGAAAAAATAAAACTGTAAATTGAAAAACAATGTGGCACCATTTAAATGTGAAAACCATAAAAAACATAAAATAGCCATGCTTTTTTCATGCTTCTGTCAGGATCCTAGTGTTTCCATTTTTTTCACTTCCCTTTTGTGGGTGTGTGTGTGTTGTTTTCCCTGTCTTGTGTGTCTTTAGCTCTATTTGGACTGGATTAGTTTTAC
>JAPTGZ010000025.1:0-14877 GCA_029814645.1 Fowleria isostigma | reverse complement strand
TTAAAAAAAAAAATTAAAACTAAATATTTTTTTTCAAATTTTAAACAATTAAAAAAAATAACAAACATACAAATAAAAAATAAAAATAAAGAAAAATAAAGAAATAAGAAAAATATTTTAAAAAAGGAAAATTAAGAAAATGTATAATTTAATTTTATTGGTTGGTTGGTTATGGTCACCTCCGTCTATCACAGCATCTGTTATATTTGAAAAACTGGAACCTGTTCTAATGGTCATTAAATTATGTTTTTAGTGAAATAACAGAGGTGTCAAAACTCATCATTAAGGATGCAAGGGGGGTCGTCAAACGTCGTCTTTATGGGGGAAAGAGTTAAACTAAACTAAACTAAACTAAACACTGAACCTTACAGATTCAGCTTACTTAAAGATAAATTCTACTGGTTTTTAGTGCACAAATTTAGTTGAAATTATTGGCTTCTTATATGATATCTTGACAGCGATAAAACCATCTGACTTTTTCTGCTTTTCAAACTCGGTTGGAAAAATTAGAGCTGTTATGTGAAAGTATAGGAGTTGGATGATATGTGAATTATGTTATTATAAGTGAATTCAGTGGAAAAATTTAGAAATGGTGATGTGAACAGCATAAAGATTAAAATGATGTAAAAGATGCAACAAGACAAAAATGACGCACCAAGACAAGAGGAAAATGGCAGAAAAAAATAGAGTAAAAATGTTCATCTTGGGCAATTTGTGAGGTATTTTTGACATTTTTGGAAACCACTACACTAATGCTAATGAGAAGAAGATCTCATCAAACACAGTCCAAACTAGAAACTAATGTAACTAAAGCAGCCCGTTATATTTGCAGGTTATTAGCTGACGCCACAGATGTAGTGTAGAAACAACAAACGGAGGTGAATACATAAAAACAGAAAAATCCCTTAATATCAACTGTTGAATGTCACCTCTTCTCCCAGGAGTTGAGTCCCAGTATATTGATCAGTAGTCTGCAGTAGTAGAAGGCCGACTGCGACGTCTCAGTCTCAGGTTCAGTCTGCTGCACAGCTCTCATGTTCAACTCCTCGCCTCTCTGAAACAGGCCACAAAAATCACAATTAAGATAATCAAAAAAAGTCATTTCAGTCACAGTCATTTAAATATGAAAGTTAATTATGAACATATTACATGGGATTATTAATAGAAAGGAGCCAAGAATTTTAGAATACATTATAATGTGACATATGTAAATGATGCCCTAACCCTAAACCTAAACCTCAAAACAAGATCTATTTGATACATGCCAAAGTGCCCTCTTGGGAGCTAAAACATACACGAAAGTGTCCTCTTGGGAGCCAAAGCGCGTGCTAAAGTGCCCTCTTGGGAGCCAAAACAACATGTGCTAAAGTGCCCTCTTGAAAGCCAAATCATATGCTCTCTTGGAAGCCAAAACATGCTATAAAATGCCCTCTTGGGAGCCAAAATGTGTGTTCAAGTGCCCTTTTGGGAGCCAAAATGCATGCTTAAGTGCCCTATTCTGAGCCAAAATGCATGCTTAAGTGCCCTATTCTGAGCCAAAATGTGTGCTAAAGTGCCCTCTTGAAAGCCAAATCATATGCTCTCTTGGAAGCCAAAACATGCTATAAAATGCCCTCTTGGGAGCCAAAATGTGTGTTCAAGTGCCCTTTTGGGAGCCAAAATGCATGCTTAAGTGCCCTATTCTGAGCCAAAATGTGTGCTAAAGTGCCCTCTTGGAAGCCAAAACACGCTTTGTAGTATGTATTGCATGTATTGCTCCCAAAAGGGCAATATATGCTACAAAGTGCCTCTTGGATACCAAAACGCATGCTGAAGTGCCCTTGTGGGAGCCAAAATGTGTGCTAAAGTGCCTTCTTGGGAGCCAAAATGTATGCAAGCCAAAACTCATGTTAAAGTGTTCTTTTTTTCATCCCTGCCCTTCAAAAAATCTGTGCATGTCACTGCTATACATGACTTCAACAGAGGAAAGGTAACCGTTAGCCTGTTTCTCTTTACTCTACTTCTGACGTACTTTAGACAAATAACACACCAGTTTGTACTGATTTTATGAGAAGCCCAGAGTTAATTATACACCAAGGAATCATTTGTCAAATCGTATCAATATGGACGCCACGTACATGAAGGACAAACTCTCTCTCAGCAGCACTCTGCTTCAGAATGGCATTGATCACGTCGTTCTCCTGTTTTTCTGAAACGCAGGCTGGGGGAGGGGCAGGGATGTTCAGTGGCATACCTGAAAAACAATCAGAAGACAAAGTTAAAGGCTGTTACTGTTACTATGTCTTGTACGATTTCAGACAAGTGATCAGCTTAATTTAATGCCAGATCAAGACACAGAAAGGTGGAAAGCTCTGATGTGATGCAGTTTGTTACATTGTTACTACTAACATTTTGAGTCAGTTTGTCTACCTGCTCTCTGTAGACACTCAGGACTTGAGTATCCCAGGTACTGAAGCATCTCATCCAGTGCGTCATCTCCTTCCCTCAGTGAATCCCACGCAGGCACCGCCTCCCGACACATGCGTTTAGCCAGTGGTGGAGCTAGCAGCTGTTCTAAGCCTGGCTCTCCTCTTTCCACCTCCTCATCCAGTCTTTGCTCCTTCTCCTCCTCCTGCAGCCCGTTTTCTCCTTCAACTCCTCTTTGCTCTCCTTTCTCCTCTTCGCTGACTTTCCTCTCTTCTCCCTCCTCCTCCCCCTGAAACTCTTCTCCCTCCATTCCCGTTCCTCCCTCCTCTTCCTCCCTCTCGTCTTGACCTTCTTCTAAACTGTCTTCACTCTTTACCTCCATCCTTTTTGGCGGACCGCCCGGCGGGGTGCGTAAGTGAAGATTCCCAATGTGAGACGACTGTGTGTGAGTCAAAAGTGTATGAGCAGGACTGTTTGGGGAACAAGGTGGGGGTCCGTAGAGGACTGCAGAGTCCCAGGAGTGTTTTCCGGCTACATCTCGGATGATGACACGAACGCAGGCGGGAGCAGAAGACAAACCAGCTGTCATCCCTCCTCCTGGTACACCAGACTCTGAACGAATCTGGAAAATTGAAAAAAGGAATCAGGAATTGTAAATAAACATTGATTCCTGACGTGATCATGGTAACCTAAAATATTTATTGTGGCGCTAATGCAAAGATGACATAGTTGTCACGTTGACTAGTTGCTACAAAAATAAATTGATACGATATTGGAACTTTAACCCTTAAGCAACCAAGTGGGATCATTTATGACACCGGGTATATTTAATTAATTAATTTATTTATTTATTTATTTGTTTTGAACATGCATATAAAGCAAAAAAAACAACAAAAAATTAAAATAAAATAAATAAAACAAAACAAAACAAAATAACACTCAAATGAACAAAATCTGTCTTCAGGTATAAACAAACAGAGCATGGTTGAAAAGGAGTAGGAGGAAGTATAAACTTATCCACTCCTGTCCCTCAACTATCTCACATCTGTACCAGTAACAATTCTTAATCAAACTATATTTAACATTCAGTCCACAACTGATACAGCACAATCACTAAAATATGGACAACAATATCATCATGGCAGTACAAAGTAGACATCACCAGTTCAACAATATATATTTGGCTGATCTGTGTGGCAATTATAATCCAAACTTGTGCGGGGTCGGGAAGATCTATGACATTTTTGACATTGTAGCTTCAGGTGGTATTGTAATTTGCCAACTCTAAATTATTATATTGTAGGGTTTTGCAGAGAAGCAGGGCCAACAAACCCAGAATAGCAAGATTTACAACTGCACAAGCATCGAGACAGATTCCTGATACCCAGAGTGAGGATTTAAATTAATTCCATTGGTGGAATTAGATCAGCATCGGACAGTGAAGAGTTTTTTTGAAAAAAATAAAAAAATAAATAAAAAAAAAGTAACAATAAATTAATTAATTCCATACCTTATTACATTAGATGTTGGATAAGTATATTAGAGAGTGAAACAATTATTTATACAGAAGTATTCCAATATAAAGTCAGTGGGGTTATAAATGACCCCACTCGGTTATACTAATCACTAAAATAGCTTGGACGCTTGAGGGTTAAACTATTTTTTGTTTTTTTTTAAATGGGGTTTTGTGAAGAGGGATTCATGTTGTGACATCATTCATTTGAACTTTTTTTATCTTCTGTAAATCAAGATATTACTCAGACATGAAAATTAATTTCACAAAATAGATACAATCCCTTATAGTAAAATTTAATATTTATGCTCTTGTAAAATTAACATTAAAACTAAACACAAACTAAAAAATAATATAAATTTTAAAATTCTAATACTGACAGATGTCTGAGGGATTAAGTCAATATGGTCAGACTTAAGGCACCATCAAACCGACACCATAGATGATTCTAAAACTGTATGAAAATGATTATTTTAAAAAAAAAACACTGATGCAATAAAACGTGTGTAGTACCTGAAGTACAGAGAGCAATGTGGAGCCATTTAGAACCAGAAACTGCAGGTTTGGAGAGTGGAAGAGTTCTGGCCCCAGATCTGCACTCTCAGAGTACGGGTTGTCCTGGTTTTCACACACCTAGGGGGATAAAGGGCCGAGGGTTAAGTGTCATTTAATGTCAAATGACGACTTTATTACCTCGCTGTAGGGATGATTCTCGGTAACCTGCTGCTATTAAATGTAAAAACCCAGGAACAGTACCTGACTAGACAGAGTAGCAGGCCCTCCGGACATTGGATAATGTCCCAGATGGTTGACCAGGTGTGTGATAACTGTTCTGGCAGCAATGGAAACCAGACCCTGCTGAATACGGCTACGAACTGTGAAGACAAAACACAGATAATAAAAAACACGATACAATTAGAGGTACGGTATACAGTCGTGGAAAAAGTGATTAGACTACCCTATGTTGTCTTCAATTTCTTGTTCATTTTAATGCCTGGTACAACTAAAGGTACATTTGTTTGGTCAAATATAATAATAACAACAAAAAAGCTCATAAGGGTTTGAGAGCTGATATCTATCCATTTTCCTTGGTCTTCTTAATAACAACCAAAATCACATAAGTTCTTACATCAATAGCTATGGTATTGCACTGACAAAAACAGTGCTTTTAGGTTTTCCATGTTTTCTTTTCTATCTGTTTTAAGTCCCATGATACACACAGGAGTTAGTACTTGATTTCATAGCCATTGTTTTTGATGACTTTTGATGGTGTAATAATTTTTTCCACAACTATAGATACATTTTGGCTACCATGTACTATAAATCTGTCATCACTCAAATTTGACTACATTATATGGGTTCAAAGAGCCACAAACTTCTAGGATTTTCTGTAAATCCTAGAAGTACATTCAGCTTGTATATAGTTTGTCCCATGCTGAGAAGAAGCCAATGCCATCACACACTGTGCTGCCAGCAGATCCAGACTAATCAACATCATTACACACACAGTGTGACACACACACGCTTTTCAAACAGCTCCTTATTGACAAGGCTCTGTGCAGAGTACAGATATGTATTGACCAGGCATTCTCGACGACTCCCTAAACCTCCAGAGAGCTCAGGAGGAAGAACGAGAAGAGGCAGGAGACAAACAAAGGAAAGTGCTGTAAAGAATAAAAGTAGTGAGATGAAAATTAGCAGAAGACAGGGTTGATAGAATAATAGAAGTAAAGAAAATAATATTAGAAGTAAAGACTGGATGAAAGAAGAGAAGAAAGGAGAAGAGAGGAGGCATGGCCTGACAGGGTGCTCTAGTCATTAGACTAGTCATTGTGTCCTGGTAGACCCCAGCAGGAGACAATACACTGACTCACACGGTCTCACATGGTGCGGTCACATACATACACACTCACACCTAACTTCTTTAATCTGTGGTGATCGACAGTGGCTTTTGTGGCTGGCTGTGGGTCATACTGTCATGAGTGTGAGTTTATGTGTGGATGTACGTGCACAGCTTACCTATGTAGAAAAATGATGGACTTTTGCATGGTTTTGCAGGTTTAGCCTCGCTAAATCTAAGGTTTGTTAGTTCATTATGAATTTAAGAGCCATTTCTAATCCATATGAGACCTGGAGATGCTCACACTGTCAAAACACAATTATATTGACTGGTGATGGATATTTGCCTAAGGCTGTTTTAAGTTTTCCATGTAACTCCAGAGCCAGCAAGCTTCAAATTCACATTCCAATTAGATTTATACCGAACACAAAGTTTTCTTTTCTCTACACTGTATTAACTCTATAAGAAATTAAGATTAACATAAATTTCCACTGATTACCAACTGTAAGTATCCTTTTGATGAGAGGATCTTACTAAATAACAACTAGCTGAGTACATTCTGATAAATCAGTACAGTTGATATAAATTCTTTATAAAAATAAACTTAAAAAGGCTTAAATTTATATAACTTTGTAAAGCAAATACTGACTTCATAATCTAATCAATTGATAAGATGGCCTAAATTTCTGATAGATGGATTTTAGACTTTTAAAGGAACAGAACCCCTGCAATATATTCTTGTTTGTTTTTCTGGTGTCTGTGTGTTGTTTTGCTGTGGTGTTGGATAAAGTACCTTCAGTGACAGGCTGCAGTTTGCTGGAGCGTTCAGAGTCTGGGCTATGCAGCGGTTCTGGTTCTCTGAGGCTCTCCAATGGTAAGAACGGGTCATAGTCTGGATTCAGCAGGTCTGAGAGTTGCAGTGGGTAATACTTTGGACTGTTGAAAGACTGCGCTCCATACACACAGCCATGCAATACCTGCAAAGATGTGAACAAGAAAAAGGACGCTTTTCATCTTTTCCTTCACTAGCTTCCATTCATTCCTTCCTTCACTTCCATTACCCTCAGAAATGCGCAAAATACAAATTGTGCAATAGAAAACTGGCAATGGAAACACAGGAATTTTGCAAAAACTGTCAAAGATCACAAAAAAGTTTTTACTCTTCCATGAGGCAGTATTTGAGACGAAAAGTGTCACGGAATCACATTTTGCGCATCTTCACTAGTCATGGGCATGACACTTCCGGTGCCACGAGAGGTTCAATAACGTGACAGTTCATTAAATGTTGCCCAGGTCATTCAGAAATTCAGGATCCACAACTGGTTCGGGAATTCTGTACAATTCTCTCCCAGATATCCATTCTGTGAGGACGCTGTTAAGGACTTTGCCTTAAGACGCGCCTGCAGAGTGATGTGTTACGCACAGACGCACCTCTCTCTCTGCAAGAACTACGACATATCGCGAGACGGATAGACGGGACTTCACTAGACTTGCGCATCAGAAACCAAACACTTTTCAATGGAAACACCAGCAAGTAGTTGTAGAAATATCGCTTTTATTTTGCGCAAAATTGTAATGGAAACCCAGCTACTTATGCTTCATATAATGTTACTGTGAATGAGTGTCAGTATGATGAGGACACAAAGACAATTTATACCTTATAAATACAGCTTAGAAGGGTCTTGGTCGGTTGGTCTCTCTCTGGAGGGCTTCGTGTTTGAACAGGTTGGAGGAGAGTCTTTGGCGGCAAAGCCATGGCCCAGTCCAACAGACACAACAGGAGGGACACCACCAACTGCAACACAAGCACACGCATGAAAACCTGTCCAGATAAACAGGTCAGACAAAGAGACGACCCAAAGAGAGAGATGAAAACTTTTACTCTCATGTTACCCTTTTATCAAGTTCATGAGGAGACGACTCAGTAGAAGGAAGTAAATATGTGATGGTGGCAATCAAAATCTAAAAACAAAAAAAAAAAAAAAAAAAAGGAATTACACAAGCATTTATCAGTGAAGCAATTAACAGTAAAGTAACAAAGATTTAAGTAACTGCAAATCAATCATATATGAAAGTTAACCGTTTGGAAGCGTTTGACTATTGTTTCACCTCTATGATCTTCTTTGGAGTGTCAGGGGGGAATTTCTGAAGGTGATCCACGTAGCTGATCAGAAGGTGAAGTATATCTGATGCTACCAGTGCTACATTCTTGTTGGGATACTGGGAAGTAAAAGACAAGTGTTGGTGTCATTTCACAGGTACATTTGTACATTTGAAACAATCACTGTAAACATTATTTGGAATTAAAAAACCCTCTAACTTTAATGGTTTTCAGTAGTTTTCAGATTTGGGCTGACAGATTTAGTATGTTATACATTTCATTCATAGAAATTATCCACTTCATTTACCATATTGTATTCACAGATTCAATTAAATTCTACTTTTTAACAACTAAGTACAGCTTGCTTTCTATTTTAAATAAATAAATTAAGATAGGACAGAAGAAGGTTCTGCTTTCTTGCATGAAAATATTGTCTCGAGTGAAAACAGTATGACAACTTTTTTTGTTTTGTTTTCACATTTATCTTCTTCACCCAATAAATTATCTCTGCAGTGGACAGCTTTCTGTTCTTTTTTTTTATAGAAACAAAGCTGTGAAACTCTTGTCCACAAACATGGACAAAAACACTAAAGCTGGGTCCTCAGAGGTTGAGTGAAGTAGAGACACTTCAGAAAAAGTCATTTAAATCACAGCTAGTGATTGAGAAAACTTTTAACCTAAGAACCTCAACTTCAAATGTAAAACTGAAATAGCACTAAATGAGATGATACTTATTTAAATATTTCCCAGAAAATCAAGACTGTGCTAACATCCTAGATAATAGTATTTTTTAAATTTATTTTAGGTTGTATTTTTATTTCATATTATTATATTTCACAAGCTTTGTACTGTCTTATATTATTATCTGTAAAGAACCTTGCACAAGTCTGTTTGAAATGTGTTTTGACTTTTTAAAAAAAATATATAATTCTTTTATTAAATTAGGGTCTCTATCTTTTAGATCACAATAAAATGTCACTTGTGTATAAATGAGAGAGTTTACTGACCAGTCAGGTCTTTTAGTGCTTTTAAAAAGCCCAAAGGAGATGCAGGAGCACAAGAGGGATGACAGGAAAAAGTGGCTCTGCATGGACATATGACAATCCCTCCAGCCCTCTGTGTGTATGTGTGTGTGTGTGTGTGTGTGTGTGTGTGTGTGTGTCTGCATGTGCATATCCCAGAGCCCATGGCTCAGGCTTCTGGCTGCTGGTACGAAGGCAAGAGATTCAAAAGTGGACAAGATGTGCGAGTGTGTGTGTGATACACAGCTTGCAGCACTCCCTCTGGATTAGTCTCCTATCTGAAGGAGGACCAAACATATTGACGGTCCAGGGTTTGCTCCCAGGAGTAAGTGAATGCGAGTGTGTTGGTGTGTTGCTGTAGTGTCTTAGCGGGCCATTGGCTGCCGATACACAAGCTAGGGATTCCAAGGTGGAAAAGGTATGTGTGTGTGTGTGTCTGTTTGTGTCCATCTAGAGCCACTTGGCTTCAGATGAGACAGTAAATGTTGGACAGTATTATTCTGAAACAGACAATACCAACTGAGGCTATTTCCCCATTTCTCAACACTAACAATCATCTCCAACAATGTTTTCCATCACACTCTTGAGCCTGCAATGTTAGGACACATTTACAATTTAACTGTCCAGTAAATCACAAAAGTAATACAGTCCATTATACCCCAATCTGAACATATCTCTGTCGTCTAATCATACAAGACATATACATAATGATGATTGTGTGACATAAGTGACATAATAACTGAATCCTCTACACAGCAGTAAATGCAAATTTAATTAAAATATACAGAAAGATGTTACTTTAATTTTTATATGGTCTTGTGTATTAATAAATTTACAAACTTCTCTACTTTATTTGTTGTTATGCATCATGGAATGGCCTCCGTAATCAGCATTGAGTTATTAAACTAAGCCTAATTAATTCAATCCAACAAATCCAGAGAATAGGAACAGATGTTTAGGCACTTCTGTGCTGTGCGTATGTCAGTATAACAGACAGCCAATCATTCGCTTCTTTGATTCCGAGTCATTGCTTTGGTGTGATTTCACTGGATCACAGTCAGAGACGGAGATCATCACAGTAAACAGGGACACATAATATTCAGCTTGGGTATAATCTCTACTAAGTCAGTGACAAAGTTCTAGTTTGTGTTTAACTCTGTGCTTTGACTAAATTGTTTATGAATACAGTACCACATTAGTACATACCAAAATACTCTGTGGATTGGTATTATGAAAAGGATGTAAAAGGTTTAAAGGTGAGTTTGTCTTCATTTTCCATTTTATTTTAGTCCTTGGGTTTTATCTTTCAACTTATGTTATGCATTCTGTATATTCTAGTTTACATTGAAACCACATCTTTTTGAATTAATACAAAGTCTGTGATATAATTAAAGAAATTGTCTAGTCTATTTTGTATTATGTATTTAAATTCTGCGGTAGTCAGTTTTATCTGAAGCATCTGGGTGCAAGCAATTTGTCTGTTTTTAAAGAATTCTTTGAATTTTATTTCTTCTGTATGAAAGGTGCTATACACAGATTATTATTATTATTATTATTATCATTATTATTATTATTATTAGTACTGTTGACTGACCTTCAAAGTAACACAGATGACATTGAGCGCATCTTTAATTTGTGGATGTTGTGTCCCATGAGCCAACTCTTCACACAGCCAGATGCCCAGACTGCAGAGGGCCACACACCTGACAAAACAAAGGACAATATGAGCTGGTACAGAACACACAGTGAACACATATGCATGTCAACAAAATAATAATATGCAGATAAAAAAAAAAAGTTGAAAAAAGAAAAATACATATATACATATATATAATATATATATATATGTATGTGCAAGAGGATAAATGAACACAAACTCTAGGTAATTAATTAATTTCTTCCTTCCAGAGGTTGAGTCATTCCATTATATTATACAGGGCATTCTCTTGTCATACTATTCTGTACAGTTTTTACCTGGCTGGAGCTGAAGGCTCGTCTCTGGCCGATGTCAGGATGGTTTTGATTATGTGCTCCTGAAATACACACCATAAACACAAATATAGTTCACTTGCTCCACAAAGCGAAGCGCATTGTAGTGAACAACCGTCAGATGAGAAGACTGATGTACAGAATTACATTATGAGATGCTAACATATTTATGCCTTGAACTAAATATGGACATAGTCAGAGTACAAACACATTTGCACACACCTCCAGACACATTCACTCACTGTGTTCCGTGGTCGGTGTTAATGACCACATAGGGATTCAAAACAAATTTCTGTCTTGCAAAAAAACCAGTGAGCGGGCTTGGGATGCTGCCATGCATGGAAATAAGTGTTTACACACCAACAATAACAATAACAGCATTACTCCCATAGCTCTGGACGGTTACACGAATGACTGATGAGACATTAACCTATTAGTTTGGTTCGGACACCCCCAGAGGAGAGAAGGTGTTGTATTGGGCTGAACCGGATTACACACACGGCAAATAACGCTGGGTTTACATGTCTGACCTTAAGTTTTGTGAGCAAAGTTAGAATTTCTGAGTTAAACATAGCTACTTAATGGTACAATCTGACAGTTACTCCAGCAGCTGCAGAAACAAATGCTGTTGTTTCTGAAAATCAAATATTGCCTCTACTTACTTTTACATCTGGGAACTTGGTAAGTACTACATCTGCTGTAGTTGGATGAAGGGCTGGAAGCTCCCCATAAAGGTTGGGAAAACACACCAGAGAACCAAGGAGGATCTGGGCCTCAACTCTGGGGGCCTGGGAAGTAGACACAGAGAAGCATAGGTCAACATTGTACAGGTGTGATAAAAAGTGAATGCACTAGTGTTTTTGTTTGTTTTGGGTTTTTTTACATTGAGTGATGAGCAGGCGGTGACCCTCGAAGCTGCAATGATAAAGTCCAGGATCAACATGGTAGCTCCAGGTAGACCAATACTGAAGAACCTCGGACTGCAGTGCTTTATGATGGTGTTCACAATATCCTAAAAGAGGACAAGAGTCAAATGTACCATTCCAATACAATATCCAAAAACAAAGTATTTCACCCTCTGTAATGCATACTTTGACAACTGGCTGTTCCATTCTATCCTACCTGGTCCTGGTGCAGCAGCCCCTGATGCATGATGTTGTAAAAGTGCGTGACAAAATCAGTGTTTGGAGAAACATCTTGTCGCCTCTTCATGATCCTGCAGATGAGCTTGTAGGCATGAAGCTTCCCTTGTTTGTACCGCTCTGTCAGCATGGTGGCCTGCAGGAAAATGCAATAACTCCTTGTTAGAATTAGTACTTGGCATCCATTTTTTTTACTTGTGTGTGAGACTTGAGTTCATTGTAATGGATACCAGAGATATTTTCAGTCACCTGAAAAAGCCAGGGGGTGAGGATTCTGAGGGGTGGGATCAGCACAGGGGGTGGGGGAGATGATTGGTTGTCTAGAGAAATGCCCAAGTTATCTCTGATCTGCAAAGAAAGGATCATTTTAACAAAAATAACTGTGATGCAATATTATCTTGTATTTATTTAATACACTGTACAATACTGTGTTAGTACGCACCTTAGCCAGGTTTTGCCAAAGTTCACACAGGTAGTCAAAGACCTGAGCATGAATCTCTGGGTCTTTGATGCTGTTGACATCTCCCAGGATACCCAGCATCCTTCTCCACATTACCGTGGCAACATCAGCATGCCATCCTGTTAGAGAACCGCCTGCCATCACACTGCAGTCCTCGCTCGGGAACTCACTGGTTTCTACAATCAATCAATAAATTGTTAAATATTTCAAAATCAAGAAGTGCTTTCTGTCTTAAGTATATAATCACATATCCATGAGCGTGCACAGCATTATTACCGAGGTCATCTGGAGTCTGCAGGACAGAGTTGTGGAGCTTCTGGTCCAGCTGTAGGTGCGTGTGGGAGTGTGAATGGGAGTGTGAGTGGTCAGTGTGCTCAGTTGTCAGTGTGGCAGGGGATGGGGTCTGTGATCGAGAGCCTCCAAGGGAGTGCATGGGCGATGCACTCTCAGAACCTAGATGGAGAAATATTCAACCCAAAAAACAAAAAATAAAAAGGAAAGTTGCTGTGAGATATCTGTCATTTTAGGAATAATTCTGACAAAATAAAAGATCTAGTGCAATTTTTGAGCTACTGAGGTCTTTGTGTCTTTATGCACATACCAGTAACAGTGACTGTGTGGCTCAGACTGCTGGTCTCAGAGTCGATGTGAAGCGTTGTCAAACTGGCCACTTCGTGCTCTTCACAGGCCATACCTCCTCCCAAGCTGTCTTGGTCCAGTGAACTGCCTCGACCACCTCCTCCTCCTCCACCTCCACCTCCGGTACCAACTCCTCCTCCACATGACTCTGAACTGAATGTAAAATCTTACAAAAAGAAAATCCAGACATTATTTCAGACACTATTTAAGTTGTATAAAGAATGATCAAGTAAAAGTTAATGCTGCACTGAGCTGCTGTTATGATGCAGAAAAATGGAAGAGAAATATTTTTTGTTATGCATATTATAGGATTTTATACTGAGACAGCAATTTCAAAGAATGACCATGGCATTATCTCTCATTTTAAACCAAGTATAAGACATCTTACGATAAATGCATTCATGCAGAAATCATTTTCCATAGAAATTAATATTTTATTCACAATACATTTAGTAATCTACAGTTAATTTCTAATGAAACAGATTCAAATAATGTAGACTACATTTTAATTTAAGATTAGATGAGTAAACTCTACTGGTGAAGTTAGCTCTCAACTTTATGTTACCAAAAAGTAAATTATGCAGCCAGTATGGGCAAGAACCTGCAACCTTACTATTATTACATAGTGTTTACCTTGTTTGCCTGTAAAAGAGACATTATGTCAACAACATAAAAGGCAGTTACATTGAAAAAATTAAAATTTCTGAATTTAAGCATTGCTGCAAATGTCTGACATACTGTAAGTACACAAGTTATAAATTAGGACTAGACATTTTTAAAAAAAATTTTGTGTAAATGGTGCAAAATACAGATTGAGAGATACCCTGGATTTTTTTTCCAGATTTTACAAGTAACATGCATAAATAGATATATTGTTCCTTACTGTCAAATTTGCAGGTGGAGTATTGAAAGGCATTGAAGGAGTCTGATTGGCTGTCTGAGCTGATGACATCCGAACCACTGGCACTTGCTGGTGATGTCCACTCAGAGGGAACTCCCGGGTCATCAATAGGCCGGAGATCATCCGATGGTCGAGATCCAGGACTCTGAGCACCCTCCAGGAGCTCAGGCAAATCCCTGGGAACCTCCAGACTGCCTGGGCTGCTGCCACGACGACCCTGTTAAAAGAGGACAGGAGTGTTTATAAAGCCACAGAGCTGGTGACAAAAACTCAGAAAAAGAGAAGAAATCCAAAAGATGTGTGAAAAAGAAAAACCTTAAAAAAGGAGTAATTTATGAAAAAGTCCTCACCAGGTCCATTATATCCTCAATTATATTTCATTTCATTTATTATTTATTTGACAAGGACATTGTGAAGTCAAACGATTGCACCAAAGTTAGCAAAAACCTAATTTACATCTGCAGTCCCTGGGCAGGTAAACAGGCAACACTAAATACAGAATATAAAACCAAGACATTACATAAAATAATTGACAGATAATTTAAAACAAAGCATGAATACAAATACAACAATATAATATAAAGCTTAAATACAATAACAATCTCCGGTGGACTCACCACCCGCCGAGGGAGGCATAGGGGCCGGGTGCAATGTGGATCAAGCATCAGTCGAAGGCAAGGGGCTCGGCGACCTAATCCTCGGACACAGAGTCTAGCTCTTGGGACATGGAATGTCACCTCGTTGGAGGGGAAGGAGCCGGAGCTTGTGAGGGAGGTCGAGAGGTACTGGCTAGATATAGTCGGGCTCACCTCCACTCACAGCTTGGGCTCTGGAACCCAATCCCTCGAGAGGGGCTGGACTCTC
>JAPTGZ010000023.1:36973538-36986262 GCA_029814645.1 Fowleria isostigma | reverse complement strand
GATGGCACATTGTTTGTGATTAAGAGTATTGAATATGTCAAAATCGATTGATGTCATTTGTATTTTTTCCTGTAATGTCAGATATTCCCTCTGATTTCCTTCTTGGACATAAATGCCCCACTGACTCACATTAAAACCACATTTTTAGTCTCAGTGCCATTAGACTATTCCATTCTCTAATGTCAACATTTCATTTAGAAGAAAACTCGTGACAGTTGCCTTTTTTGTATTCCGACCTTTTCAACCATTTTCTAATCGCAGGCAGATCCATAAAATGAAAAAAATAAATAAATAAATAAAATTGATGAGTGATGAAGTTTCTTGGTGTGTGTACATTTTTGCCACAAAGGTAACCAGAGGAGAATACATTTAAAGAGTACATGAAGATCAAAGTGCAAGACAATATGTAGTGAGACCATTTTAATGTGTGTGGGTGAAAACTACACACCGTTGGGACTCATCGCAGATCGACCGATGCATTTGGTTCCAGTTCCAAGAGAAACCACCTGCTTTTCAACTGTAGAACAAAAATCCACAAAAATGTCAGGATCACATTAAAGCATTTTTACATTTATATTTATTCATATTCTTGTTCCATAACTTTACAACCTACTTTGTTTTTAGTGCTCTATACCATAAACTCGTTTTAGTTCAGGTTCCACATTCAGACCAATTTGATCTAAAGTGGATCAGAACAGTAAAGTAATAACAGAATAACCTATAAATAATGACAACTTCAGCCTTTTCATGTTTCTAATATTCACCCACTGACAGATCCTACTGAAATGAGATCATTAACATTAGTAGTAGTCGTTTTGTTCATTGTGATGACTATTGTATTCTTTTCTAATTGTTGTAATTATGTTTGTTATTTTAGTCAGTTTTTGGACATTCTTTTGATAATGTTGTTGACAATGAGATTTTTCATTTTGCTGTACATTTTGGCCAGTTTGCATAAAAAAAATTTCATAGATTTTTTTTCTTATTTGTGATATTTATTTGTTGGTTATTTTAGTCAGTTCATGTTTATTTATAGTCATTTTTAACGTTCTACTGCCATACATGAGGTGAAATAATCAACATTAACAACAATCATTTTATTGGATGTTGTATTTATTTTTGTTAATTATATTATCATTTTTGTGTCGTATGTTTTGGTTAGTTTTCATTGCTTTTGTTCATTTTGTTGACAATCATATTTATATATATATATATTTTTTTTTTTTAAATTGTGTTGCATGTTTTGGTTTGTTTTCAGTCATTTTTTGTTCATTTTCAATGGTGGTATTTTATATGTATGTTTTTATATAGTGTTTTATGTCTGGTCTTAGTTTTGACTTTTATTGTGTTTTATGTATGTTTTAATGTATAGTGTGGATGTACGACTGTATTTTTATTCTGTGTAACTTCTGCTGCTGCTGCTGTCTCAGCCAGGACGCTCTTGAAAAAGAGATTTTTAATCTCAATGAGCTTTTTTCCTGGTTAAATAAAGGTTATGAATGAATGAATTTTGTGGATTATGGTATTCTTTCTTATTCGTAATCTTTATTTGCTTATTATTTCAGTCAATTTTTGTTTATTTTTAGTCTTTACTGTTCTGCTGTCATAGATGATGTGTAATAATCAACCTTAATAACACTCATTTTATTGGATATTTCTCATTTTATATGCAATACAAAACATACAATACTATATATATATATATATATATATAGTATTGTATGTTTTGGTCAGTTTTCCATTTTGTTGACTATCATGTCCTTAATCTATTATTATTTTGAATTTGTGTTATTACTGTAATTATTTTTGTTCATTTTGTTGACAATTACGTTATTTTATTTACTTTTTTTAATTTTGTGGAATATTTTGGTCACTTTTAAGTCATTTTTGTTGACTACTGAATGTTTCTTATTAATTATATCTATTTCTTAGCTACTTTAGCCAGTTTGTGTTCATTTTTTGCTCTTTATTAATGTTCTTCTGTCATACATGAGATGAGAGAATTATCATTAAAACCACTTGTCGATGTCGGTATATTTGTCAGATAAGTTTACGTCTTATTTCATGTATTTTCGTGTTCTATTATGGCCGTAGTTTGTCAGTTACTCCTAAAAACTCAACCATTACTTAGTAAAAGTAGAAATACTGTCACATGTTAAAAGTGTTACTGACTAAAAGGGCATTTACAATGAGTAGTTGTTATTATTTAACTTTATAGTTAAATAAGTCCTCAGTACATGTTCTATGTTAAAGTAAATGTAGTTTATTTATTTTTTTTTTCCTGTCCGGTGCTGGAGGTCACACCTCGGCCGGAGTCCTGTCCCCGGGTCAGTTGGACCACGGCGGCCATCAGGGTCCACTCTCTGCCCGGCTCCGGCTTCCCTCTGCGGGGCAGCTCCGCGAACCGCCCGTAACACAAAGCGGCGATTTCATCCGCGTCCACCATGTCTGCGGATCGGGACGGGCTCTGGAAACACAAACACCGGCTCTAGGCTCCGGTTAACACCGCTAAACACCGACTGTCCCGGTAAATTAACACCGTGGAACAAACGTCTGGTTGTCGGAGTTTAGTAACGGCCGACGCTCGTGGACGTCTTGGCGGCATCTCGAGACACGAAACAGCTACTTCCGGGGCCGGCAAAGTACTTCCGGTTTTTCGCATTAAAAGTCTGGTTTGGATTCATGTGGTTTGTAGTTTGACGCAGTAGGATCCCACAATTTAGGGGCTACATTAAGCCCAATATGATCTAAAGTGGGTTAAACTAGTAAAAATAATAACCTATAAATTATGACAAATACATACTTTTTCTATATTTTAGAGTAAAAAGAGTAAAATTAAATTCAGGAAAATGTTTACATATACAAAATACCCTTTAAAGCAGGGGTCCCAAACTCATTTCTTCCAGGGGATGCATTTAGCCCAACTGGATCACAAGTGGGCTAGACCAATAAAACAATAACATGATAACTCATAAATAATGACAGCTTTTTTTTTCCCTCTTTGTCTTAGTACAATAAAAAACATTAAATTTTGACAATATTTACAATAGCAAAATATCCATTCACAAAAAAAATTTGAATAACCTAAAAAAAAAAACAAATTTTGTAAGAAAAACAAGTGCAGTTTTAATAATATTATGCCTCAACGTCATTTATACATGGGTATTACAAACACACACATATTTAGTAACAGGTATAAGAAATGAAATAACAGTTTCTCATTTCCCCAGGTCATTGTTCTTCTTGGTAGTTCTTTGGACTAGTTTTGTTTCAAAAGAGCAAAACTAGTTGAACTTAGAACCTATAAAAATGCTGTGTTCACTATTTGTAGGTTAGTGTGTTATTTTACTTTAAATCATATTTATCTGTTTGTGGAACTGAACTAAAATTAGGTCAACACCCTTGATTGTTAATATCTTTAGTGTAATTTTTGCACAACGCAAATTCATCCCCTGGTTCCCCGATTGAACCTTTTAGTGGGCCGGTATTGGCCCCCAGGCCGCATGTTTGAGACCCCTGCTTTAAAGAAATTAACAAGTTGAAATATATTAAGAAAAATAAGTGCAGTTTTAATGATATTATGCCTGGGCTTCATAAAGTTATGGTATTTGTCCATACAGTCTCCATCATTACCAAACACTGACATGTTTCCACATCAAAAAATCAAGTAAAATTCCCAGTGTTTTTGTTAATTCCACATATCACCATGTATCACATATATATCAGCCCTAACATCATGACCACTTACGGATATTTATGAAGTAACAATAATGTAGATTATTTCATTACAGCTGGATTTATGATAAGAGGCAGAAAGTGAACATTTAGTCCCTGAGGTTTGAACCATTGAAATTCATCCAGCTGCTGTTACTGTAACATGTAATAATACATTTGGATTGTATGACATTAAGCAGAAACAAGACTAAAGTTAATGTTAAAATAATGTCATTTGAGACCCGTGAGACCTTTTGTTCCTAATAAGCGGAGCTGGTTTGGTCCTGGCGGTTCAGAACTGAACTGGAGCGTTTTCCAGACATCAGGACACATTCTGTGGTTTGGCTCCGTTTGATTGAAACTGCAGCTCAGAATGAAACCATGTCGACTAAACTTCACTGAAGTAAATGCTCTGACGTGAACAGAACAAAGGACACATTCACACACACCCATATATGACGATATACGAATATGTACAACCGTCTGAACAGCACAAACCCAAAGGTTTCAAATCCTACTTGTTTATATCTGATGTTTTTCTGTCGCATTTCATTCAACTTTTACATCACTGAAATACAACAGATACCATAATTCTGTACTGCAGGAGGCAGAACCCAGAAAAATACATAGTTTGCTTGTCTTTTGGTTACATTCATGAAAAATGAGGCAAAAATTAACAAAATGTCCCTAATTTCTGATGATTTTTAACTCATTTTTCTTAATTTCATTAAGTTTTGTTCATTTTTGGCTTGTTTTTCTTAAAATTTACAATAAATGATCCAAAACTGAACAGTTTTTTTAAAATGCATGAGAAATTTTGTTGACTTTTGGCAAGTTTTGCTTACTTTCAGAGAATTTGGTCGTCTTTGCTCGTAATTTTATCATTTTATTAGACTTTTACTGATGCCCAAATTCTGCTTTGGAGGCGGGACCTGGAAAGAACCATATTTTGCTTGTTTTTATTTAAATTTATAAATGAGCCAAAAATATAAAAAATTTTCTTCATTTATGATCATTTCATTTTATCTTCAAACTTCACACATTTTTACATTTAACTGATAGTTTTATTCATTTTTGGCTTGTTTTTTCTTAAAATTTATAATGAATGAGCCAAAAATGACAAAATTTTATAATTTCTGATCATTCTCACTCATTTTTCTTCATTTCATTGATATTTTTGGTCCATGATTCTTCATTCAAAATAAAAATTACTTAATTTATTCATTTACTGTAATAATTAGTGTGCATAAACAGAAACAAAAACCCAACTTTTCAAGATTGAAATGTCATTTATTTTAGCTATATACAGGAGAAAAATGCAGAATCTCACAATTAACAGAAAAATAAAAACACCATCAGGTCTGCTCTGGTGGAACTGGGTGATGAAAACATCTGTGTCTGTTTTACATGATGCACACGCATGCATTCACACGCCACTCGCACGCCGCTCGCTCTCGCTTCGCACTTTTAAAAGGTTCGAAATAAAAAAAAAACTCTCTCTCGCAGATATGTTTTACTGCATTTGCTGTAGTTGTGCTGTTGGTGAGTCGTGGCTCAATAAAACTATCCTGCTGTCTAAGCTGTGTGTGTGTGTGTATGTGTATGTGTAGGTGTGTATGTGTGTGGGGGGGCTGGGACTCCATAGTCTGATATGAACATGTTCAATTCAGGTGTTTTTTTTTCCAACAGAAAATCACAGAAACACCTGAACTCAACGTGTCCACATACTGTTGTCCATATAGTGAATAAATCTCTGTAAGTTTCAAACACATTCACCGTTTCTATGCATAAACACAGCGGCGTCAACACAAACATCCACGAACACTGCTTCCGTTCAGCCCCGCCCCCTCCAATGGGTCAGGGTAAGGGGGCTCGATGTCAGGTGATTTCATAGCCCTGTGATTAACAAATGAAAAAGAACAAGAAGATAAACTATTGTGTTGAATTCAGGGCCCGGCCGGCGTCGGTCCGGGCGGTCACTCCTGTCCGAAACCCTCCGTCTCCTCGATGGCGAACAGGAGCTTCTCTCGCAGCTGCTCCAGACTCCTGTAGGGGGGGAGGTCCAGGCGATTGAAGCTGCCGAGAACAGGACCACAACACCATCAGACTCAAAATCACACATCCAGTCAACAGTTTGTGCTGCTGAATAATGATCCATGCTAGAATGTTAGTCGCAACAGGATGAGGCAACAGGAAGTAGTTCATTCCTTCTGATATTAAACTCTTAAACACTTAAATAACGGTCCAACAGGTCCCATAGTTATTACACACCAATATGCATAAAAACACACAAAAGAATACACCAAAAATATACTTAACTCCATAAAAGGTACACTAACACGCTCAAAAAATACAAAAACATATTCTAAAAATGCTCAAATAATACAGTAAAATATACAAAAAATATAAATTACACAAAAGTTAGACTAACATACTCAAATAATAATAATAAATAACAAATAAGAAATGCACCAAAAATATACGGAACTACACAAATGTTATAGTAAATGCTCCAAAAATACACTCAAATGCACAAAAACACACCAAAAATATACTATGGACAAATGTTACAGTAAAATGCTCAAAGATATTTAAAAAATACTTAAATTCCCCCAAAGTACACTAAGATACACTAAAAACACACTAAACTACATAAAAATTACACTAACATGCTTAAAAAATACAAAAATGTAGTTAAAATACACTAAAATACACCAAATTACACAAAAGTTACACTAACATGCTCAAATAATAATAAAAAACTTAAATGCTCCAAAATACACTTTAAGACACTAAATACACAAACAGGGGATGTACAATCCCATTCAATAGCATTTAAGGATCTGTGGACTCCCTCCTGTATAACCTGTATTGGCTGGTAACCACGGTAACCGTTGCCCTGGTAACTCACCATGTGTGGCTTCTTGGAAGCCAAGTCTCCTTCCCCACCTTGTCTATGCAGAACTTCTGGGGACCATTACTTCCTGTGAGGATTAAACAGACTGTCAGTTCATCAAATGGAGGCTGGACGTTTGATGAGGACGCACATCCATTTATTTTCGTATTTATTTGATTGTGTGTTTTTCCCACTTATGATATTATTAGTTGTCTCTTTTTGTGTGTGTATTTTGTACATATAAAAAGGTCTATTGAAAATTTAACTGAATAAAATCAAATAAAAATGAATGAACATGACATGTTCAAACTGTCATCGACTACATTAGTATCTTATGTATCTACATTTATTTTAATTATCATATTGATAATATTTGTCTAGTACAACAATTATACAATTATACTTGAATGGAGTGACTGTAATACACACTAATTCCCCCTCGGATTAATCCAATATTCTGATTCTGATTTAGTTTGGTTATTTTTTCTTATTAACAATAAACAAAGCAACTAATTTGCCTTTATTTGTGTCAGACTGATGCAGCTACACTTTTATTAACACAGACATTTTTTTTAAAATAACATTTGATTCATTGTCTCTATATGTCAGCCCTGCGATGAATTGGCGAAATGTCCAGGGTGTACCCCGCCTTCGCCCTTAAGTATCTGGGATAGGCTCCATGCGACCCCCGTGACCCTAGTGAGGATAAAGCGGGTTCAGAAAATGAATGAATGAATGAATAATATTTGCGTGTATATTTGGTACCTATGAGTTCAGCGAAGCCTCCGACCGGCAGTCGACAGGTTCCTGTGACAAACTGAAGGAGGCGGATCCTCTTCTCGTTGTCCATCTCCTTGACGACCTGCAGATACACAACTCATCAGCGCACACACACACACACACCGTTACACACCCGGGCTGACGGAGTCCGTACGGCGGAGCGTACCTGCCAGAACCAGTGGATCTGTTTACTGTTCTTGGTGTAGTGTCTGTAGATGGTGTTCTTCTGCCAGTCCGACAGGTCGATCTCCTGCATCCCACACAGCATCAACTACAACACAACAACAACCATTAACAACAACATCAACTACAACACAACAACAACACAAGCATTAACAACATCAACTACAACACAACAACAACGCAAGCATTAACAACATCAACGATGACAACAACATTAACAACTACAACAGCATCAACTATGACAACAATAACTACAGCATCAACTAAAACACAACAACAATAGCATTAACAACAGCATCAACTATGACAACAACAACAACATTAACAACAACAGCATCAGCTATGACAACATTAACAACAATAGCATCAACTATTACAACAACAACAACAACAACATTAACTATGCACTATGCACGATGCACTATACAACAGCATCAACTATGACAACAACATTAACAATAACAACAGCACCAACTATGACAACAACAACATTAACAACAACAATAGCATCAACTATGACAACAACAACAACATTAACAACTACAACAGCATCAACTATGACAACAATAACAATAACAGCAACAGCATTAACAACAAAAACAGCAGCAGCAACAAAAACAGCATCGATTATGACAAGAACTCCAGCATGAACAACATCATCATCAACTATGACAACAACAGCATCAACAATAACACAACAGCATAAACTACACCAATAACCACAACTGCAACACAACAACAACAACATGAGACGGAGGAAACAGTGACATCTCCACCCTCATGAATTTGTTGTGTTTGTCATCACTGGTCTAAACTAATACGCATACAACCCTTAGGCCAAAATCAAAGAATCCCATCCAATGGAATGAGTTTGTAAAATGAAAAATATACACTAAAATATTAATAATTAATGATGTTAAAATCATTTTAGTTTTGGTTCCATATACAGACAATACGATCTACAGTAGTTCAGAACAGTAAAATAATAATAAAATAAACTATAAAAATGTCAACAACAAATGTTGCTTTATTTTTCCATTAAAAAAAAAAAAAAAAAAATCACAAAAAATGAATGATCTAAACAATTAACCTGAAACGTTTTTAGGAAAATCAGTGTAACTGCACCAATATTCTGCCTATTTTTAAATGTTTTGTGTATCTGTAGATCCACTGTGATCTGTACGTTGTAATGAACATGCGTAAATGATAAACTGAGGCAGAATATTGTTAGAATTGCATTCATTTTTATTTTAAAAATTCAGATTTCTATTTTTTAAAGGATAGTTTGTAGATTTAAAAAATTTCCTGTGTGTATTTTACTATTTTAACTCTAAAACATAGAAAATGTTTTTGTTGTTCTTATTTATGGGTTATCATGTTATTATTTTCCTGACTCACTTGGATCGAACATCGAGTCGAGGAGAAAAGAACAAAGTGAGCGTCAGCGTCAGGAACGTCTGACAAACTAAACCACAGCTGCTCTTCATTTTCACTTCATCCTGTTGAAGGACACATTTTTCCTAAAGTTGAATCCTGGAACCTTTGGCTCTGTGCCCTAAAGCTCAGCTTGCAAAAATAAGCAAGTATAAAATAAAACGCACAAAAATAAATTAACTCTGTTCATTCTGTCAAAGTCATGAAATAATCTACAGACACTTTTGGTCACAAATGGGTAGAAAACCTCAGAAATCACAGTTATATTTGTATCAGGTTGAACGAAACAGTGAAAAAAGTCCAACATGAGCAGAACAATCCCACCACTGTCAAATAATTATCTGAAAACTCATCTGAAAATAATCAAAATCAAAATAGATCAATATTAGGGGACATTAAACATTATTTTGAGATTTTATTTGTGAGTATTTGTCCTTATGTTGAGGTGTTTAATTAACCCTTTCATGTCTCCATAACTGCAGTTTTACACTGATATGTTTTATTAAATCAGTAAAGTTTTCTCTTTGTGGAAAGACCTTTATGGATGTGTTTATGCTTGAAAAATAAATACCATTACATGTTAAAGTGTTGATGCTAAAGTGTTGATGCATGGAATCCACTTAAATGACTTATAATAAAGAAATAAGTGTAATTTTAACATTATTTTGTTAATGGTTCTCAAGTTCTTGTTAATTTTTGCACGTTTTCCTCTTGTCATTCTCTATTTTGTAAATATTTGTTGATTTTTAAAATTTTGTGCTGTTACTTGTGTTCCTGTTTCCAAAATTTCTAAAGATTATTAAATGTTTTGTGTATTTGTAGATCCACTGTGATCTGTAAGTTGCACATGTGTAAAAATAATAAACTGAGGCAGAATTTTGTTAAAATTGCACTTGTTTTTCTTAGGAAATTTCAGGTTGTTCATGTTTTTCACAATTTTTAAAGGATAGTTTGTGGATGTAAACATTTTCCCGATATAATTTTACATATTTCACTCTAAAATATAGAGAAAAGTTAGGTGTTTTCATTATTTACAGGTTATTCTGTTATTATTTGACTGATCTGACCCACTTTAGATCATACTGTTCTGTTAGTGGAACCTGAACTAAATTGACTTGGACATCTCTGCTATAAAGCCTCATTTCCACAGAAAACCTCATCCACACTCTGTGGTTTGTTGTATAATAATGCTTCATCCCCGACAACCCAATTTTCCTCCTCCTCCTCTTCCTCACCTCCAACTCTTTCTCGTCGAAGTATCGCAGCCACTCCAGAGGAACCACCTCGTTGAATCCGTCCAGGAAGGCTTTGGTCTGTTCCTCCACTCCGCGGGTGAACCTCCAGTCTGTCAACAGGCTGAACAACAAACATAGTTTTGAGTTTTACCTTTTTTTTTTGTGTTTATTCATGTGCTCGTCGTTCCTGTTGATGCTCTCACCTGATGTATTCCTCCTTGTTTTCCTCGGTGACCAGCTCGTTCTCGCCGTCGTCCTTCAGCTGATGAGTCGACACTTTACCCAGGATTTCCATGTCCTGAGCGAAATACAGCTCCACACCACATTCCTCCAGACTGTTCTCCCTGAACACACACAGAACAATAAGAACACTGGTCTACAAGGACTTACACATGATCTGCAAAAACACAGTAAACACAGCAGTTACTTACTTGACCCACATGATGGAGTTATAAAACTCTGGATCTATGGACTCCAGGTCTTTCAGTGTGGGTTTCTTGTCCAGCATTCGCTTGTAGAACGGCAGCGTGAAGCCAGTGTCAATGAACTTCCCATGATACAATGCCTGTGGACAGAAGCACAAGGAAAACATCCAGAGACGTTAACTCAATAAGGACCAATGAGGATCATTATGAGGGCTGATAAGGTTCAGTGAGGATCTATAACAGAGTTTCTACAGGTATCAGCAAATCTAATGTAATGCTTTTTAATGCCAACTTAAACAACTTTAATGCCCATGTCCAACTGCATATACATTTTTTATCTATACATCTGTGTACTGTAGAACATTAGCAGATATGAAAATGTTGAAGTTCTCTCTGGAGTGACGAGGATGGATAGGATCAGGAATGAGTACATCAGAGGGACAGCACATGTAAGATGTTTTGGAGACAAAAAGTCAGAGAGGCTAGATTGAGATGTTTAGACATGTACAGAGGAGGGATAGTGAATACATTGGTAGTAGGATGTTGAGGTTGGAACTGCCAGGCAGAAGGCCTAGAGGAAGACCAAAGAGGAGATTTATGGATGTGGTCAAAGAGGACATGAAGTTAGTTGGTGTGAGAGAAGAAGATGCAGAGGATAGGGTGAGATGGAGGCAGATGATTCGCTGTGGCGACCCCTGAAGGGAACAGCCCAAAGGAAAAGAAGAAGAACTGTATACCAGAGATGGACTTGAACCAGGTTCTGAATAGTTAGTTCTTCCTCCAATCACTTCTGCTCAAACTTGCATTTTTCCGACATTTTTCCTCCACTTTTCACCACAGCATGAGCACACCCACAGCACCCTGCATTCCAACCATCCGCTGACTTTGTGCACTGGCTGTAAACAATAACCACTTAAAGAGTTCCACCTTCAATCACCACACTGTACTTCTGATCAAAATTATTAAATGTTTATATAATCAAAATAATTTGTGAATGACAATGCTTTTTTCCCCCATTAAGTGTATTTAATTTTTTAATGCCTCTGGACATCAAATTTAATGCTTTTTAATGACATTTAATTCCTTTATTTTTACAAAATCTACTTAATGATGTTTAATGCTTTTTAATGACCTGAAGGAACCCTGTATAAGGCTCCATGAGGATCAGTGTGTCTCAACAAGGATCAGTGAGGATCAATAAGGATAAATAAGGCATTGCATTTCAGAAATTCATCCCATATGCTGGACTGGACCCTTTGGTGGGCTGGTTTTGGCCCGTGGGCCGTATGCTGTCATGGTCCAAAACCACGCAGAGATAAAACTAAAATAACTCCAACTTGGATGATATGATCACTGGTGCAATGATTGACGAAATCTGTTACACAGAACCAGAACCAGGCTTTATGGACCCACTAGTGTCCTCCACCCCTGGACTCTCCTCATCAGAACTCCTGATGCCATGGAGGTTCAATACTGCAGATCTAAAACAGTCATTATTTGCTGATATTACATTGGTATTTTATGGCCACTGGTGACATCTGGTTCCAATAAGTTCTAAACAAATCGAGAATATTTTGTCGGTGGCTCGTCGTTAGCACTGGTGATTCATGGTGGAGCCTTTTCATGGCCGGCCGAGTGTCAGAAACACTTCCACAGCCAGTGGCCGTAACAGGGACCATGAATAGGGCTTTTATTTCTGCAGTCTGATATAATTTCAGACACTGTCCAGGAAACAGTCTGCACCCGGAGTTCTAGGAACAAAACGCAGCCGACAATTCATGTAATAAATGCGTCACAAATGTTTAGTCTTTGAATATTTCTACATCTGTGGCTGTAAATCATCTGGTGTATGGATGTGTCAGAGCAGAAAGGTGAATTCTGTGTTCTATTGGCTCGAACCGATAGAACTGATCCTTATTTGACCTTTAGATCAGTGTTTCTCAAACTGTGGGGCATGAAGGCTTATCGGGGGGGTCATGAGATCTCTCCTGGGTGTTTTTTTCTTCAGGTTTGAACATGTTTTATTTTATATATTATAATTCATATATACATATATA
>JAPTGZ010000023.1:36955991-36973438 GCA_029814645.1 Fowleria isostigma | reverse complement strand
CACATATATACATACACACATATATATATATATATACATACAAACACACACACACACATATATATACACAGACAGACAGATAGATAGAATATATAATTTAAAATATTTTATTCATATATTAATGTTTTATCGTTGGAGCACCCTGGACTCATTTTAGGGATGTACAACAAACACATGTGTTGTCATGGTGATGTGCCACTAGATGAGACAAAGAGTTTAGGTGGAGAATGGGCAAGGATTGGACTGGAAAAGAAAAAAATGTGCAATGTTTGTGTTTTTGCACAGGTTGTGTAATTTACACTTTAATATTCTGAGATGTGCATGGAAACTGGCTTATTGAACCACTGATATTGTTAACATGTTTATCTTTTTTTTACCAAAATTTGTTTGTTCTAAATAAAAGTAACTTTACTGTCATAATTGTAACACAAGTGTGCATTTCCTACTTTTATTTGGAAGAATACTGTCTCAGGGAGCCTGGTTGAGTTTATTTGTATTGTTCAGCAAAAAACCTAAGTTATTTTTAATTTGTAAAACAAATTATTCAATGAAAATCAAAAAGTATTGTTACCATATTGATGCTTCTTTCAATAAGGGTAATAATTGCACCACTGTTACAATAAAACGCTTCTCAGTTTGTCTTTAACTTTTTTGTTTTTCATCAACTTGAATTATAAACACATATCAATAATTGTCATATTTTAACCCTTTAAAAATCATGTTTGTAATGTAAACAAACCAATTTTTTTGATGAAAATACCCCCCTTAGTATTCCACAAAAAAATGTATTTGTTATTGAAAAAGAATTTTTCATCCTGGCATTTGTCAATGATTAACACAGATATTGGTTAATATATGTTTTTGTGCTTGGTCAAATGTTAAATGCTGAACTGTGTCAGTGCATTTTGTACTCACTGAGTAAAAGGGTGTTAGCACACAAATTTAACATTGTTTATAACGTGATGATTTTAGTGGATGAGTCTGAATTTTAAAATTACCTTAAACAAATTGTCAAAATTAATTTGACCTTTAATAACATGACGTAAAAAGTGTGCATAATGTCTGTCCATGTGTCTGTCCACGTGTCCGTCCACAGCCAGAACAACACCGACACCGAGGTCGAGAGTGAAAAATTGAGGTCAAAACAAAGTGAAAAAGGCAAAAGCCGAGGTGGTGGAGACGTCTTTAAAAGGCCCAGTGCATTCTGGGACTAAATATAGGCAGCTGCTGGTGGGTGTAGGCTGGGTGCGGCGGTGAGGTCATAGTGTGGGTGAGGGGTGGGGTGACGGGTGGAGGGAGAGGGTTTATGGGACTTTAACGAGGCTTCATGGTTCGGACTGTGCATCATGTATGAACGTGGAGGTAAAGGTGACTCATCCACATGTGACAGATGTGGATCAGAGGAAGAAAACCAGAACGGCATCAACAATGAGACGATGTTCTGGTCGTTTCTACAGGATGTGGTGAAATTCTTGAATTCCTGAGCATAATTCAACTATAAACCTTCTATTTGCGGCTTCATTATTATGTGTGGTTCTGAAGTCAATTATGGTTCTATTTATGCGACTTCTGTTAAGGACGAATCGGCAGCATTTCTCGATTATTGTCTGTAAAAGCATCGCTCAAACTCGTTCTGTCATCCTGTGAGTGTTGGTCAAGTGAACAAACGTGTGAATGCTGGTGAGAAAAAAGCTCTGAAATACAGATGTAAATAAAACTTTCTTTTGTGATTTCATAGGGGTTAAGTCTGCCGCAAGGTTCCAAAGGGTCCAAGCTGACTCATGGGATGAATTTGTGAAAACCAAAAATTACACTGAAGTTGACATTATTAATGGGTTAGGTATAGGTATTTATAGCAGATTATATTAGTTGGTATGTAGAATGAATGTGACATCCCAAAAAAATGCCAAAACAAGGCAAAAATGAAAAAAATGCAAGTAGAAGGCAGCATTAACCAGGAAAATACACAATAACACACCGACAGAGGGATATGAAGGATGATTTTGATCATTGTTCTACAGTGTTTTATATAAAAATGGTCCATATTTTGTCTTTAATATATTCAAAATGACCAAAAATGATCCTTTAAGTGTGGAGGAATATAAAGTCTGGATGTGAAGCTGCACTGTCTGAGCTAATTCTATCAGCACCAGAGAAAAGAAGTGGAAAAATATGGAACATAATGAATGAAAGTCGACATTTCAGTTGGTTTCTTCTGTTGGAGATTAACCTCCATCAATCAAAAAATATGCATATTTTACCATTTTGATCTATCCATCTATCTATAATTCAGTCCAACTTTGCCAAGATAATTTCTCAATTCTACATTTAATACCTTATTTTATTGTACTTTTTGCGATAGACTACCTATTGTTTTTATATATTATTTTAATTTTTTAAAATTTTTCTTGTAAAACTTAAATAAAAATACCGTGGAAGACAAAAAAATCATTCTGTGTTTAAAAGAAGACAACTCACCATGGCGATGAAGCGCCCGATGAAGCGGAAGTAGGTGAGGTGGTCGGGGTTGATGGAGGAGGCGGGGTTTATCTGCAGACAGTAGTTGTTCTTGCCGGCGTATTCGAACAGACAGTACATGGGGTTGAGGACCTCGTGGGACAACAGGAAGAACCACTCCCTGCAGACGGACGCCACAGAACACACGGTTACAGACGGAGGGTTTCAGTCGGAAACATGGTTTAACAGATATTAGTGAAGGTTGGGTTTGAAATCAAACACATTTCATGGAACAGGACACATTACAACAAATACTGACAACAGTAAATACAGATGCAATTCACCATGATTAAACAGCACAGATTATCTTAGATATACATAAAATAAATAAATCACACAAATGACTTACAGTACAGCACATACAAATAAAATATAATAACAACATAAATTTAATAACAATATTTATATGTACATTTCTTTTAATTATCACATTGATAAAATATTGTCTTCTAAATGTTGTACAAACTGCTGTTCTATGTTCTGATATGTTCGTTTTACTGTAGATTTTGTTGTATTGATAATGTCTTACACCGAAGAGTGCAACTGTGACACACAACAATTTCCCCTGGGGTTAATAAAGTGTTCTGATTCTGATAACCAACAAACCCAGGTAGGTATCCAGCCTTCCTTTAGTGTACGCTTAAGTAAAATACGTTTTTATGTGCTGGTTGCCTCTTACTGTTGCTATTAAAATCAATGTAGCTGCCATTTTAGAGCAGGATTAGACAAAAATACAAGCAGATAGTTATAATAATTATGCTATAAAGCTTGTATTTCAATAAAAAGATATTTATACTTAGGTGTATTTAAGACAAAACTGTTTTTACTCCAGTTATATCATTAATACTTGAGTGTGCCTGTTGAAATTGATTTAAAAAAAAAAAAAATATTATAGTGATTTTTTATTCAATGAAATCTATAACTGCACTCATTGGAAAAACAGATTCTACATGTAACCTGGCCTTCAGCTGGTGAAATAAATGCAGGTCTGATTAAGCTAAACTTATGACTCAGATATTTTTCCATTTGGGTTTTTGGTCAAATTTCAGACCTTACATTCACATTGACAACAGTCGTAGTTATAATATACCCATATGTACAAAAAATACACAAAAGATTACATTAAAATGCTCCAAGAATGCACTACAATGCACAAAAAAATGCACTAAAATGCTCCAGAAATACACTAAAATACCCAAAATATATGTTACATACATAAACAGGTTATTTGCAGGTTTGATGAAGCTGAATTTATGGCTTTTTAAGATATTTTTTCATTTTGTCTTTGGTAAAATTTCATTCCTTTCCCCCAACCCATGAATAACTGTTGGAGGCTCCACTCATTTCCATCTCCATTAGGATAAAATGTTCAACAATTATTACACATTGGACTAATTCTGTACAAATATTTACCAAAAAAAAAAAAAAAAAAGGAAAAATCATTCATTGTGTCCCATTGTGTGGGATTTTAAAGACCTTTAAGCGCCAGATTTAAATACTAATTAATTTTAAGGAGAATTCCGGCCTCAATTTAAAACAATCACATTTGAGAGTTTTTAAGGATCCATGAACACACTGAAAGGCTCCACCCCCTATCCCTAAAAGAACCAATCAGCTTCCACCTGCTGTAAACAGGCTGCTTTTGTCCAACCATTGGTGATGCATGTTCTGTCAGAGGTTTGACTCCATCATGATTCATGTTATTTCTGTTCATTTGTATGATCTGGTTTATAGATAAAATGCTCATTTGCATCAGTAGTCCCTAGACTACAGTGTTGTTGCTATGACAACACTGAAATCTGCCTTGAAAGCAGAGACTGAAACTATGACAATGTGCAATAAGAATGATTTATTTACTTTTAACTTATTAACTGGTAAATTAATTCTGACTATTATATTACATGTTGTTTAATACATGGTGTATGTTATATTTATGCATTTATGTATAGTCTGTTTTTTTTATTAGAGAATCTTTTTGGAGGTGCACCTAAATTTTATGATCATTTATTTCTTCTTAGAAATGTCTTTAAGTGGTTGCAGAGCTTTACAACAAACTACTGTGCATTAATCGTATCTGCCTCTTTATCGATATCACTTAGACAATTATTGATCATCACAACAGTGTTTTACTATTTGTACAAATAAGAGAAAAGACTATAGATAATATAAAACATATTAAGTTAAAAATGAAGTCCAATGAACTGATTACGTCATAAAACTACTACATTATTTAATTTGTGGCTAAAACATTAGCTCACTGACCACTGATACCTGTATACCTGTAGTTTCTTGACTGAAATTTTTCCTTAACTTAATTTTGCTGTAACTATTTTAAAGCCAGTTCTTCTTAAGTATAAGTTTAAAGTTAATATCAGTTGATAAATACAAACCTCTCAACTACAAACATGGACAATGAGGGAAAACTGTAGCCGAAAGATAAAAAAAAATCACTTACTGATTAGTTTGATGTTCAATTAAAAATTCATTGATCACTTTTTTTTAACTTTATCTTAAGATCTATTTACTTGTGTATTTATTATAGTGAGATAAGTTCTAATTCTAGTGTCTAGTTTCTAATATTTTTAAAGTAAATTTCATAATACATTTCAGCATTAAAATCATATCTTTTTTTTATTCATGACTATGATTTTAAAAGTTCTGCTTCTTAATTTCTCAAACATTTTTCATGCGCTGACTGTAAATTATACTTTTCTAGTACTAACCATCTACTTTCTTCACATCTCACAGTAACAAAAATCTCCTACTAAACTTTAAGAAAATACTTATGCTTTTATCTCAAATCACCATGAACAGGACATGTTACAGCTGTAGTAATGATGTGTCCCAGTATTTATGTCCATATAGTTTATAAACAACAGTAAAAACAGCCACATTAATCTCAGCATAAAAAAAAATCTGCACATTTCCCCAAGTGTTCAACTCTGTCTTTACTGAGGATATACCAGTCATTTAGTTTGGTTTTAGTTAAACTTTATTCTGGACAGTTGTAAATGATATGACCAACACATTACATGACGACGAAACATACAAGACAGAATCAATAACAGCAGAGCAGATTAAAAACACACAAACAGATGCATGTGAGACAGAATGAGGACCCCCACCACCAGCTGCAGCACCAGCCCCCAGCCCCCGCCTTCCCTTTTGGGTGTATGGGAGGAGAGGGATGGACTGACGGACGGACGTACGGACGGACGCAGACACCTCCCAACATCCCGTCCGTGGTTCTACCCTGTGGTAGAACAGCATGATGTCACCTACCATAGGGTAAAACCACTGACGTGACACCGGAGACAGAGACACAATGCAAAAAACCAAAAGGAGAACGAATGAAAACACTGGCAACAGAAAAAATAAGGATGTGTACAGAGAGGGAGGAGACTTGGGATGACTGACAGGTGACTGATGGGAAGGGGAGGAGGAGGAGGAGAGGGGGGGGACCCTTAAGAGACAGGAAACCACACACCATCACCGACACTTAATGAGAAATGACCATGAGCGATGAGTGAAAACGGCGCCGCTAACGGGACGTGAGCGGCTCTCACCTGGCGATGCCCCCGTAGTCCAGCCCCTCCTCGCCGCGCATGATGATGTAGAGTCTACGGCGAAGGTCGTACGGCTTCACATTCATGATCTGAATACAGAAAGAAACGGCACATGATCAGTTTGTGGAAGGAAACAGGAGAAATAAAGGGAGGAAGACACAGACGTGAACAGTGAAATCAAACGATTATCAATCTATCAATCCATCAATCATTGATAAACTGACATTGTCATATTATCTGATTATATTAACATTAATCATCTTAGAGATTTAATTAACTTTACAGACTTGTAACTAATGTTTACTAATGCCGCTAGCTCATTTCAAGCTAATGAAAAAGTTCTATGCCAACATCCAACTATGTCTAATTTTAAGCACATCCATCCATCCATCCATCCATCCATCCATCCATCCATCCATCCATCCATCCATCCATCCATCCATCCATCCATCTATCCATCCATCCATCCATCCATCCATGCCAACAAATGGGCTCTGATTTTAGAACATAACCACTGAAACATTCCAAAATATCTTATTTTTCTCATTTCATTCCTTTGTTCCTGCTAATGCTGAGCTGCTAAGTAAAAGTCAAGTTAAACTCTTTTCATTTATAAAAACTTTCAGTCCAATATGATCTAAAGTGGGTCAGACCAAATACTATCATTATAACCTATAAATAATGACAACTACAAATTTTTACTCTTTGTTTTACAGTGAAAAAGTTAAATTAAATGAAAACATTTACATCTGAACCTGAATAACCTGAAAAGTCTTGAGAAAAATAAGTGTAATTTTACCAATATTCCACCTCAGTTTATCATTTACACATTATAACTTTTAGATCACAGTGGATCTAAAAGTACATGAAACATTTAATAACAGACAAAATATTGATAAAATTGCACTTCATCATTTTTTTTAGTAAAACTAGTTTGTAAAGGTAAACATTTTCATAATTTATTTTACTTTTGCAATTTTTTACACTAAAACAAAGAGAACATTTTGGCATTGTCATTATTTAAAGGTTATTCTGTTGTTATTTTACTGGTCTGACCCACTTCAGATCATATTGTTCTGAAAGTGGAACCTGAACTACAATAATTTGCACATATTGATTGTTAATATCTTCATTGTTAATTTTTCATTTCACAAATTCATCCCAAAGACCAGATTTGACCCTTTGGTGGCTGGTTTTGGCCCTGGGGTCGTATGTTTGTTGTCCCTGATTTTATGTGATGGTGCACCAAACGTTTTCATGCTTTGAAATATCAATAAAAGACATTTGTTACGTGGCTGAATAAGCTGTTTTGAGACTAAATGTTTCATTCAACTTCATCATTTCTACATGCTCTCTATTTCAAGCAAGGTTTCCAGACGGCTTAAAAGGTCAGTGTGTCCGCAGATGTTTAAAAATGTAAAATTTGTGACGTAACACTAATGATCAAACTATTAACTGTGTGTCTATGTCGTCCATGTCTGACCTGTTGAAACGAGTCCTCAAACAGCGTCTGTCTGGACACAGAGATCTTCACGTGGCTCGGCAACGCATTCGACTGAACGGAGACAAAACAAAGTCAAACACAAGGACCACTGATCTGACACTGATAGATGCTGAGATGTAAAACACAACACATACACAAAGTTAATAAGTCCAAATATTAAATGTACACATTAAATATCTGGGTATGAAGTGAAAAACATATTTAATTTATTAACCCTTTGAAAATGACGTTCATCTCTGGTGATGAATTCAGCATTTTACATCGTTCAAATTACAACTCGCTATTAACAAAACTCAAATGTCATCTTTTAGCTGAGACTGGGTTCTTTCTATTGGTCTATAACACATTCAGGTAGGAAGTGGGTGGAGCAGAGTGCAGTCAGTAAGAGAGAGATGCTTTTATCAATGTTTTACTGAGGTTTTAGTGGTAAAATCTTGTAAATAATTGTATATAAAAGCGAGTGCTGATTTGGAGTGTTCAACTAGTGGGTTTTGCCATGTTTTGTCGATGTTCACAGGTTTTTTTTTTTTATTGTTTTTATTTCTATTTTTTTGGTTTGTATAGTTTATTGATAGTTGTACTTCAGTTGTAAATATTATATAAATGTATGTATATTTATAAATCTATGTAAATATATAAGCAGACAGCTCAGGGCAGAAAGAGATGCAGTATCTGCAAAAGTATGCATCATGTTCAGTCTTCATAAGCTGTACTTTAACTTCATATGCACAAGAAAATCAGGTGAATTTATTAATTTTCATCTCCTGTTGAGTGACTGAGGAACAAGACCGATGCCGAAAACCAGAATATCATACATGTCTGGATACAGGTGAGAGAGAACATGTGATATTTTTAAAAAAATACAGAGGAATCTCGCAGTATGAGTTTAATTTGTTCCATGTGCCACTGTTGTCAATATGTATATAGTCTGTATAGTTTTTTATTACTGTTATTATTATTTCATATTGTTTGCACAATCTTTGTTCTTGCACATTTTTTCTTGCACTTTATTCTGTTGCTGCCTTGACTGTTGAATTTCCCCGCTGTGGGATCAATAGTCTCACCACATCTAATATCATCTAATGATCATGCTCTTGTGCAGTTTACTCATTTTATGGATCAATTTTCCTCATTGAAATGAATTTGAAAAATAATAAATCTATTCCAGCCCCCCCAAAAACACGGCCAAAAATCCCTTTTTATGGGTTTTTAAAACAGAAAGGTTGCAGTTAGAAAGAAAATAGCTATTATAAGAACAAATAAACTGATTTTATTATGTCAGGTAATTGAATTTCTGGTGTTTTCTCTCTCTTCATGTTGCCTTTTCTATTCTCATTTTTATCCCTGTCTGCACTTGCAGGTGGTTTTATTATGAACTTATCCAGAGAAATTTGCTTTGTTCTGGTTTTGAAAATGTTCCTAAATGCACCAGACTATTGTCATTAAACAAAACAGCTGCACCACCTCAACTTAATTTTGTCTCGGTGACTTTTTTTATCCAAATCAGAAACCTCTGCCCAATTTCCTAACACTCGTTTTCATTTTCTGGTCTACATCTCCTCGTCCACTACACTGTCCTTCACCTTTTTGAGGGTCACCCACTCCTACTGAAGATTTCCATTGTATTTCGAGACAAAACTTCTCAAAGTGAGATCATCGTCCTACTTTACCCTTGTCCTGCCATGTTCTCCTATATTCCTGAACACACTGGTCTCAGTGATGTATGAGGATGTGTGTGGTTTTTACTGCAGACGCTGGTTAGTGGTAATACTCACATGGCACAGGAAACGGAACTGGTGGTATTTCCACCTGAAGCTGCGATCGTAGGCGCCGGGTGAACCGCCCTGCCGCGACCTGCACACATACAACCAGGAGGAAGACGGACGGTCGGTCAAAACCAGAGCAAACCACCCACAACAAGCAAATACAAGAGGGCGTGTCATGTGCACGTTTACTGTTAATGTGTACATGTTAAGTTCACATTCAGCTATTATATAAAGAAGTCGTCTGGGCTTTGGAGACAGAGGTGAGTGGGATCGTGCAGCTGTGTTAGTTCAAGCCCCACCAACCCACTGAATACACACACTGGATATGTGCCTCGTCAGCAGCCCACAAAGGCCGAGTGACATAGGCTGAGAATGGCAGCGAAGGAGAAAGAGAAAGAGAGAGAGAGAGAGAGAGTGAAATGGAAGTGAAGGCGGTCTGTAATGCGTTTGTGCTCGCCGAGCTGCCAGGCACATCTCGGTTTGGGTTCGGAAACGGAGGCCACGGCGGCTGAGGTCTGGCCGCCGACACACACAGACACACACATACACTAAAACATAAAAAATAAAAAAAAGAGCTTGTTCAGGCTGAAAAATTCTGCCCAAACACATTCAAATATCAGCAAGAAAAGCAATCGCACACTCGCAGGAATCTACGAGAACACACGGCGAATACATATGAACATGCCGAACATCAACACAAAAACACACACGCGCGCACACACACATGCCAACACAGCCTGCAGTGGATCTGCTGTCACACATCTGCACATTCTCTGAGCTGTGGTGAGATTTGAGAACGCTTCAAGGAAAGGCAAACATCCACAGGCTGAGGGGAAGAGCTTTGTGTGTGTCTGTGTGATAAAATATGAAGGATCTAAGGCCTACGATAAAGAATACAAAGAAAAAAACAAACCAAGGAAACATGGGCTCAGTTCATTGGCAGATAAGGAAATCAAAAGGATGAAGTGGCTCAGATTCAGAGACAGTGGAATGGAACGTCTCCATCTGTGAATCAGTGCATCCGTCGTTCTTTGATTTTTTGCTTCAAGGCCAAGAAAAAACAAAAAAAACCAGCAGTGTTTCTTTGTTTACACTTGATTTTGACATATTTCATCTGTTATTAGAAGTGGACGTCCAGTGTAACATCAGATGGCAATTTTGACCAATTAATAACTTTAACTGTTTTAGATTCTATTTATCCAATTACTGTATATCTGTTTTTATCAGTTTTAGTGTATATTATCATATATATCTGTATACTTTTACCAATTTTACCATATCTTGTATCTTTACCTATATCTTTATGCAGCACTTTGGGGACTTTACATGTGCTTTAGAATTAAACTGGACTTTAACCAGTGTATTATGGCACATGCATATTATTTATTTCATTGTCAAATATGATAAAACAACTCTGTCAGGTTATATACAAAGCTCTAGAGTTAATATTAGCATGGATGTTATGAAGGATTAGTATAATAAATCATTTTCAAGCCCTACAGCCAATACTAACACATAGATAATAATATTAATGTTAATTTTATCATAGCATAACTGCCTAAGTCATATTTAGGCTAAGTATATTATTCCTACTGAACCTAAGTCACTTTTATATCTTTTTTTTTTTTTTAATTGTATAACCTGAAAAACCTGCAAATCTGAAGAAAAATTAGTGCAATTTTAACATTATGCCTCAGTTTATCATTTACACATGTACAATATAACTTACAGATCACAGTGGTTCTACAAATACACAAAACATCTAGTAACAGGAAGAATATTGGTCAAATTTTGGAATAAACTGGAACTAAAATGACTTTGACAACAGTGACTGTTAATATTTTTAATATAATTTTTGTACTTTGATCTCGTGGGTAAGATAGAAACCTTTAGCAGGCTGGTTTTGGCCTGTGACCATATGTTTGACACCTCTGGCTTAGACAATTATGCTATGAGGCTAATGTTATAGAGGCTACAGTGATCCTCATTAGTGTTAATGTTAGTATCACATCACAGCAAATGGTTAATGCCAGCATGTTGTATTAGTTACATATTGATGTCTGTTAGCTACAAATGGACGACCACCTCCAAAAAACCCACACTGTTATTTTGTTTTTCCAGGGTTGAAATTAATGTAAAAATGAAAGAATTAAAGTTGCACTGATTCTGATTTCTGCAGCTATATAGTTTGTTTGAAGTTGTATGTTGGTTTGTTCCCTTTTCCCTGGTTTCTGCAGCTGTCTGTTCCCTGACCCTGATTTCTGTATGTTGGTCTGTTGGTCTGTTCCCTGTTTTCTGAAGCTGTATATTTGTCTGTTCCCTGGTCATTGGTCTGTTACGTGCTTTAGTTCTTGGAGGTCTGAGTGAATATTTACCCTGACTCAAACCCAGGTCGGGGGTCTTTAAAGGTGGTGGTGCGCGAGTTGTGGTCCACAAAATATCGGACTCCCTCGGCGGTGTACTTCATCTCCCAGCCCGGTGGCAGGGGGTGCTCCTTGATCATCCTGCAACAGGGGAGAGGGGGGGCAGTGAGCACGGTCCCGTCCAGGGGCCCCACGACTCCGGGGCCAGAGTTAACACACCTCCCCCGCCAACCTGTGGAAGTACACCCCCCCGGACGCTAAAGACACTGAGGTGAAGCGTGAGTTCAGCTCCTGTGATGGGCAGTAGGTGTGTGTTGGAGATGCCGACAGGTTTATTCATGTCAGAGTCACGTCAACACAGCTGCCGTTGGAGATTATGGTCAATTAGGGACCGAGGAGTTCAATCAGTAAGAGATGTGAAGGAGAACCAAGGTCATTACTCGGGATGTGCATCAATGTCAAAGAAATAGAGGGTGATGTCAGAAAAATGACCAAATGAAGAGCAGATACTGACAACTGGTTTAAGGATGAGTCTCTTCATTGCTATCAGATCCTATGGTGACAGCAGTGCATCTGGGACCTCACTGGTGATTATTAGTTTTTGATTATTAAATACTTGACTTTGATTGGTCAGTGATCACATCTGTCTGTTCCTATGACATATGCAACTACATAATTTAAAAGCCTATGACAGAGGTGTCAAAGTCATTTTAGTTCAGGTTCCACATTCAGCCCAATCCAATCTCAACTGGGCTGGACCAGTAAAATAATATCATAATAACATATAAATAAAAACAATTCCAGATTTTTCCTCTTTGTTTACGTACAAAAAAAAAAGAAAAAAAAGAAAAATTACTTTGAATAGCCTGAACATCCATGAACAACCTGAAATTTCTTAAGAAATGTAAACGCAATTTTAACAATATTCTGCCTCGGTTTATCATTTACACATGTACATTACAACTTACAGATCACTGTAGATCTGCGAATACACAAAACATTTAGTAACAGACATATGGAATGGAAAAATATAGCATTTAACTTTAACGACACAACTTGTCAAGACTCAGTGACACCCTTGACTGTCAATGTGTTGTGTGCAAATTCATCCCATGGGTCGAATTGAATGCGTTGGAGGGCCAGTTTTGGCCCACGGGCCGTATGTTTAACACCCCAGGCCTATGTTATAAATCATTAATAAGTAATAACATTGGAGTATCTTCCTTATAGAATATGGTACAAGAGAATGCAGAAATTTTCAGATTTACAGAGAAAGAATGAATCATTGGTCAGTGATGAGGCTGATTTTGTAAGGAATAAAAAATCATAGAAAATAAAAATAGTAAATTTGTCTAGTGATTGATTTGTTGAGGGTGTTTGATGTGTAATAATCATGATGACTCTGGTGTATTCTTGCATACATGGAGTTGTTAAGTTCAGATCCACTGCACCCTTTTGTTTGGAAGATCTAGACTGATTTAATTCATAATCCTTTCCTGATTTTATTGTTGTTTTATTGCTTTAATTAGATTTTTTAAATTTACATGTTTTCTTTCAGAATTTTAATTTTATGACATCTGTTTATTTTTAGGTCTTAATAATTAATGTTTTGAACGTATTATTATTACTTTCAATAAATATGTCACCTGGTGTAACAGCTAAAAGTTCAGTGATGAAACTGAGAATGGGATCCCTCAGGGGACCGTCTTAGGCCCCATTTATATGTTTGCATTAAGGAATTTTCAGACGTTGGTCTATAGATGTATGCTAATGGCATATTTACTAATACTCCAAGTGACATAGTCAAATGTGAGGGGAAGACGATAACAGGAAGTTTGAGTCTACCATCGTACATTCTCCGAAAGAAATCTGATAATGGACCAAAACATCTAAACCAGGGTTTTTTGATTTTGAACTCTTTTTCCAAGTGCATGTAAACACAGCAGATTCAATTATTTCCATTATCTGATTACTAACAGTTATTGGATTTTTACAAGTGAGTTTTTACAATTTTTACAATTTTATGTCAATGGGCTCAGTGATGAATAAGCTAATCTATGTCATTGATACACGTTAGCATTCCCAAAGGATTTGTTAGCAATAGTAAAGATGACACTGGACTCATCCTTTAAAGCTAATATCTCCAATCATGTATGTGTGTGTGTGTATGTTAATATTTCTGCCATTGTCCTACATTGTGTATGATGTTAGTCTCCTCATCTGTCCAAGCAAACACCCAAAGCGACGTACCATTGAACAGGCAGGCGGTCATCACAAACACATGCATACACACTGACACACACGCTCATTAGCAGTGCTTTTTCAGCCCGTGGTCTCACCCTTGGGTTCGGGGGTCGTCCCATTGCGTAGTTCGTGTGTTGTGGTTGACGAAGTACACTCTGCCGTTGTCTTGACGCTTCTCTGTGGACACACAACAGCACAGAAACGTCACATTAGACGACGAGTTCCAGCTGATTAATAATGTTCAGAGTTTGGGTTTGGTCTGTTTATTATTCTTTGGGAAATTCTCTGTGGTGATAAATAGCTCCTTAGACTGTTGTTGCAAATTTGAAGCAATATTCCAGTGGATTTTTTAATGAGCTCCTGGCTCAACGCTATTTCTGTATATACATTTACATATAATTACTCTCATAGCATAATTACCTCGTCATATTATTAGTCATATTTTTTCAGGTCATAGCCAATGATGAAAAATGAAGCAACAGTTTTAGGAGAGTAAAGCTATGCAGATGTCACAATTTGGCCATAAATTTGAGTTAAGCTATTATGCTATGAGGCTAACTATATACATGCAGTTATGGAAAAAATTATCAGACCATCAAAAGTCATCAAAAACAATGGTTATGCAATCAAGTACAAACTCCTGTGTGCAATCATGTGACTAAAATAGAAAAGAAAACATGGAATGTCTAAAAGCACTGTTCTTGTCAGTGCAATGCCATAGCTATTGATGTAAGAACTGATGTGATTTTGGTTATTATCAAGAAAACCATGGAAAATGGATAGATATCAGCTCTTAAATAAAACGCTTATGTGCCATTTTTGTTGTTGTCATTATATTTGTTCAAACAAATGTACCTTTAGTTGTACCAGGCATCAAAATGAACAAGAAATTGAAGAAAACATAGGGTTGTCAAATATTTTTTTCCACAACTGTATTCATTTTGTTTCAGTAATGGTTAGCATCATGACAGTCTACTGATTTCTGGATTAATCTGTATCAAAGCTAAATGTATATCTATATTGCAATTATGCCTAATGTCTCCAATTTGCATCATAGCTATTAGATTGGAGACTTTATTGATCACCCATTGGGGAAATTCACTGATCAAGGCAGCAATAGACTAAAATGCAAGAAAAAAAATGTGCAGCACAAAAATGCAAAAGACAAATATTATAAAATAATAATAATAATAATAATAGTAGTAATACATAATAAAACTACACAGACTATATACATATTTGTTATTTAGAGTGGAATTGCAATGACTTTGTGCTATTTTACAATTATGTAAAAAATAAAATAATTATTTGTGTTGTTGCTGACAGGCAGATGCTTAATAAAGTGGAGATAGATAGTTAATTTGAATTCACCGTCACCACTGATGGGTCAGTTTTTAGGACGAAGGGGAAAAAAAATCTTGCCACTGTGATAGAAAACCAACGAGTGTGTGTGATATTTCACTGTGGCTTCGTCTGAAATACCTCACTGTGGTCAACCAAAGTGTCTGTGGAGATGCAACCAGTGATCAGTACTCATATGGAACATCAGCAGGTAAAAGGAAACATCTGAGGCAACTTTAGCATCAATTTCCTACAATGTGTAAATGTATTTGGGTATATTTCGGAGTGTGTTCAGAGTGTGTGTGGTATAGGTCACTGGTCTCCAGAGAGGAGCCGGTGCCCCATCCTCCTCCTCTTCCCCCCTCCTCCTCCTCCTCCCTCCATCACTGACATCTTTTTCTCATTAACAGGAGTGTGTGGAGGGCCCAGAAACAGTAGTGCTCACATTGCAATTCTTACTAGCTTTCTCCACCCCCACATTACTATCCAGGCTGAAATCAACCCCCCCGGACCCTTCTTTTCCTTCTTCTTCTTTAAGTAAAACCTTTCTTTCATTTATCATTGTCTCTAACATCTAACACTGGCCCCTCTTTTCTCCTGTTTTTTCCCTTTATGTATCTACGCCTAAAAAAAAAAAAGTTAAAAAAAAAGCAACCGCAGATGAAAAAGAGCGCGCCAGAGAAGCGAATCCGAGCCAGCGATATAATTGAGGTTTTCAACTGAGGTACCGCAACATGTTGAAAAGGCATCATGGGTAAGGTTTTTTTGGATTCTGCGATGAAGTCTGTGAAAATGTCGGTGGGACAGAACCTGCCAGTGGCGATTGGTTGTGAATGGATGTGTACGACATGGATCGGGTTACATTACTCATTTGGGAAAATGTTGGATGATGTAGAGTCCCATCAATAATGCGGCCTCTGTAATTTGTGGATTTTAGAGTAAAGGGAGTGTGTACAGTGATAAATTGGTAGAACATGAGGAGTCCATTGAGAAGAATCCAGGAGAACCAAATTTTATCCAGATTTTCTACAGATATTAATCAAACAATTAACATGGGATCAGCTCAGAGAGAAGAAACAGCATAAGAACTTTTTCCCACAGAATCAGCCATATGTCTCATGGAATAGAAGTAATAAAATAAAACACTTCTATATTCCCTCATAACTGTTTGGAGACGATTATGTAGAAATGTGTGGCTGTATCTTGACAAATCAAGTTGCTTTGCTGCACATTTCTAACAGAAGTTGCTAAAAACATCCACATGATGCTCCTTTTCAAATATGCAAATTAAGTCATTATATATTGTTTTCCTTTACATGTGTAAGTTTTTATGTTTTCAGCAAATTTGTTTTATTTAGGCACTACGGTAGGACTATTTTGTTTGTTTTGTTGCATATTTGAAATAAACTGAACTGAAATGTGAGGTTTTTGACTGAAAACAGCTCATACGAGGGGGCTTCAAAAAGTTTGTGGAAAAACAACATGGACCTCAGTTTCACATAGATGGACTTAAAGGCTGGTATCAAATGCTTGCAGAAGTGCATTGACCTAAATGGAGCACATGCTGAAAAATAAACATCACAGCTTAAACCGTTTTTTCCAGTTATCCTTTCTGAAGCCCCCTTGTACTTTGTGATTCAGTCCTGGCTGATCAGATTAATCACAACAAGCAGGTACGAAGGAGATAGAAGCATGTCTGGAGGCTAAGGTCAGACATCCAGACAGTTCCGTAACAGCTCAGAACGCCTCCTGAAATGATCTCTACAAGGTCAGACTTACCCCAACCAGGAGGCAACGGGCCCAGAGGGTCATTTTCCACCGGAGCACCAGACGGCTGAGGGAGGAAACACAAAGAAACAGATCCAGTTAGGACACCTTTCTGCCTCTGTCGTCTCTACTTCCACCTTTCTGCTCGGCTTTGTCTTTTTCCCCCTCCGTTCAGTTTGTATGAAGTCGTTCTGCTGTCGTCCGAAGGTGAACAGGAGCAAAACGTGCCGGGAAAAAAAAAAAAAAAAAAGCCCAGAAGTGAGTGGAAAACCGATGTGAAACCTCAGTGAACTCACTCAGGTCAGTCTGAGCTGGAGTTGTGGGTCAGGTAGGACAGATGACGGAGGTGAGGAGAGGGGTGGTGGTGGTGGTGGTGGGG
>JAPTGZ010000023.1:36775082-36791810 GCA_029814645.1 Fowleria isostigma | reverse complement strand
AAAAAGCCAAAACATGTCTTTTCCTGGGTCTCAGGAGGTTAATTATCTTCTGAATTAAAACCATATTTAAAAGAAAAAAATCAAAATACATTTCAACTTTAGTCTAATTTCATGTAATAAAATTCATCTAAACAAATCTAGATACTTTTTTCCATAATTCATGCGTGAAAGGGTTAATATTACCTACCTTATTTGTGATTTTAATACACTGACCATGTCATTTTTACTACTTCCTCCAATAGTTAGTTTTGTAAACAGGCAAATAATTACTTGTTTTAAGCTGATGGTTGATTGAATTTACCCACATCATTTGAGTCTTCAGGTTCTGCTGATACCGGTCCTATTGGTGTTGATTAATCCCTCTGTCCCTGTTGTTTTTAAATGTGTCTTATACATAAGTCGGGGTTGGATTGACGGTGTTTGGTAACATAAGCCAACCAACATCACATTTCTCTATTAAACACCAGTTATAGGAGCCAGGCAGTCACCTAGCATAAGAAGCTAATGGTACAATGTGCTGTCAGTTGGTAGAACGGGGAGTCCATTGATCGAATGGTCAGCAGTTTGAATCCCATCACCAACTGTTCATAGACACTGAACCCTAAATTGCTCCCAGTGAAGCCTGGGAGCAGCAGCCACACACTGGTGTATGAGTGTGTGTGTGAATGGATGAATGTGAGGCTTGTATTGTAAAGCACTTTGAGCACCATTACTGTTTAGAAACATGCTATATAAATACAGCTGATTTACCATTTGCAGCATTTTGTTACCATAAAACAGAAATTCTGACAAGAGAAACAATTTTCATCTTTTTTCATTTTTAAGTTCTGATTTTGTTCTATGAAACCTGGTGTCAACCCAGAGTGTGGGAGAAACTGTCAATAAGAAAGCATATCGTCCCATGTATCAGACCAGATCAGTCTCAACGAAGCACCACTCACCCTCACACCCTCATGACACGTTATTTTCAGACGTGTTAATTGGGTGAAAAGCTTGGCATGTGTTCTTGCAGGAAATGGGGATTGATTCAACAAGTTTGAGCAGATTCTGTTTTACAGATGCACAGTTATCCAAAGCTACATTTGTGTACGTTTTCGATCCTCATGGCTGAACATTCCATTTACATGACACATGCTGACTTCATGATGAGCCACACCGCTGCTGTATGATGCACATGAAAGGTTTCCAAGGCGTCATCGACATAATCCATGCCTGAGCTGCAAACATTGAGGTCATTTAACACAACATATTGAAATGTGCCTTCTGTTGAATCTGCAATCTTTTATATAACTAGGATATTTGGTTTCCCCACAATCATGATTTTCCTAACTGTTGCATTTCTTCTGGGACACCCTGTTTTACAACTTTAGTCTGTCTGACATTTACTGGAAAATATGAAAAAGAATGAGTGTTGATAGCTGGGTTTCCATTATGCTCAGAAATGTGCAAAATGTAAATTGTACAGAAAACTGGTAATGGAAATGTGGAAATGTAGCAAAAACTGTAAAAGATCACAAAAAAGTTTTTCTGCTCTCAAGAGTTGGTTTTTGAGACGTTTGTATATAGAAGTATAACACAAAAGGGTAATGGAAACACACTTTACACTTTTTCATCCATCTGTGCCAAGGTTATAATACTTTTGGATTTTTAATTATAGTTTAGTTTTGACTTTTTTTTTCCCCTCTAATTCAGTTAGTTTTAATTAGTTTTTAGAAGAAGTTTGCCAGTTTTTATCAGTTAATTTTTTTTTTCTAAATGCTTAGTTTTAGTTTGTTCATCTCTTTTCTCTTTCTCTCCATCATATTTATATAAATCTCAGACAGGACTCTGCTGCTTTCTCCCAACTTTAGTCTCAGTGTTTCCAGGTAGAGTGGGGATGAAAAGCCGACCCTAAACCACAAGTGACGGGAAGTAACGGATTGTATGGTGCCGCTAGCGAAAACTGCTTGAGCGAAATCGATTTCATATTAATCCGACATTGACAAAGATGAAACAAAGGGAATTTTATCCATAATTTTTATGTTTTATTTAGTGCTGTAATCACACAATACAAGTTCAGTTAGTTATCTTTTTTCTTTTAATTATAGTTATTTCAGTTAACGAAAATGTTTTTTCAATTCTAGTTTTCATCATTTCGTTAGTGAATGATCTGTGCACGGTGGTTTTGCTCCATGCAAACGTCTCCCCTAGTCCCCTGGACTCAGAGCAGGTGGTTGTAGTTTGTTTCAGCCAATAACCACTGTCTTCACAGGAGGAAGTACTTACTAAGGGCATGACAAGTCTGGTGCCACAAGAGGTTCAATAAAATCACACAGTTCATTAAATGTTACCCGGGTCATTGGGATATTCTGGATCCACCATTGGTTGGTGAATTCCTGTTGTCCATAAATCCATTCTGCATGGACACTGACATAAATAAGGACTCTCTGTTCCCTGAAATATCAGTAGATGAACCCCCGCTGCAGAACCAACACCGTGGAGGTTTGGATCCAACTCCAAACCTTAAATGAGCATCTTGACAGAACTATATGGTATTTTCTGAGACTTCTGACATGGTGTGAGATGGGACTTTACTAGAATCACACACCAGAAGACAAACGCTCCTCAATAGACACACCTACAAATAGCATTTGTACTTTGTCAAAATTGTAGATATATCACTTTTATTTTGTGGAAAACTTTTATTTAAACCCTGCTAATGTTTGATACTGACTGACATTTAGCCATAAGCCAAGGCCAGAATGTTTTTAGATTAAAAGAAAATCACTTGCTTTTTGTTTTCCCCCTCCACTACTTTACATAGTAAGTGTTGAATGCACACTAATATTTACCTCTTATTCTGGACTTAATAACATTTCCATTTCATTCCAACTAAACTAAACTAATTCGAATAGGGGTCATGTAAACAGCATATTTTGAATTCAGAATATTTTTCCAATTAAACTGTTGAAGTTTTTCATTAAAAATGAGAGGTTTTTTGCTGCATGTTTTGGACACAAGACCTCTGGCCTGTAGACAGTCACAGCAGTGTGTTGGTTACTGGCCAACAGAGGTGGTCTGGTAAGAAGAAAACTGACATTTGTCATATTTGCTTTGAAACATTTTCACAGACCAAGTTTTTGGAGGTGTCAAACTATTGTAATGTTGACCTTTTCAGCATGGTGGTGGCAGAACAGTTGAAGTGTTTGTCAAACAGGTACAACACCAGTGGGAAATTTAAGGAAGAAAGAAAATCGATGACATTTTGACACAGAAGCAAACAGCTCAAGGGTTTTGGGGATTTGTCCATAATTTAACATGAAACAGAACATATTAGTGCAACATTAATCTGAATATGCACAGATACATGTAAATAAGAATATTAGTGGAGATAGACATCTGAATAACTAAATGTGAATATCATCTTTTGTGAAATAAAGTATTTTCTGCATGCAGCAATGAACTTTGGTATTCATGGACCGCATATTGTAACAAAAAGGAAAACTCTGAAAAATTAGGTGTATGTAGGATAATTCAGTCAGTGCTCCTTTGACCACAGTGCTGATGAGGGTCTGGAGTGGGTCCCCAAGCACCTTCAATGGCAGCTAATTGCTCCTAATGTGTTAAGTGTTAATGCTAAGACTAATTACTGTGTATGTGTATTTGGATGGGTAAAATGCAGAGACAAAACCTCTCCATGGGGACAATAAAGTGAGTTAACCTTTAACCTTTTTTGCGCTCCACCCATCATTACTTCACTCTCTTTAGTGGGACAGTGTAGATATACCAACATGTACATATGTATGTGACTAATGACAAAAACGATTCCTTGTGTGATTTTAATTTCTCATCGGCTCCATATTGGAAGCACCTGAGGTCATTTTTATGCTTTTGTTATTTCTCTAAGAACTAAAAGTCACTGCAAAATGGAATTTGGCTCTCAATTAGTTTTTTTTTACTGGAAAGACCAACAGTTGACCCATAATAACATCCACTGTATTGAATTACAGGACAATGTGGATCTGGGAGAGCTGATGTTCTCGCTGTGTTATCTCCCCACGGCTGGCAGACTCACCATCACCATGATCAAAGCCAGAAATCTCAAAGCCATGGACATCACTGGGGCTTCAGGTGGGTTCTCCAGGACAAGGCGGGGCTTCAACAGAGGACAAATAAATGCTCAAATGTTTTACTGTTATCCTCTTGAGACTCAGCAATACATTTTTGTTCTTTATAAGGGACAAAAGTTTTGCAGCTTTACTTAAAAATAAGACCAAGGGTACTGGAGTCCAACAGCTTATTTAAAGACATTAATTGACATTTTTCTAGTAATTATATTAATACCTTCAAATGTTTTGAAGTTAGAGTATTGAAATTGGTCCCATTATAAACCAATGGGGATTTTAAAAAATTCATAAAAATGTTCAAAAATCTATATTTCCTAATTCTTTGAACAAACTTGGCAGACCTTACCCCAAAGAACCTCTGCTGCAAATTTCAATTGATTTTGGCTGATGGTTTTGGAGAAAATGCTTCTCAAAATCTAAACATAGATAACCTTGGGTTTGACCTGTCACGGTCACTCAAGGTCAAAGGTCATGGCACAAATGAAAACCCATATATGACTTCCATCTATTGCCAATAGTAATTATATCAATATTTACAACTGTTTCCAAGTTATAGCATGTTGAAATGTGTCCCATTATAAACCAAGAGGAATTTTTAAAATTTCAATAATTCATAAAAAAAATCAAAAATCAACATTTCCCAATTCTTTGAATAAACCTGGTAGACCTTACCCCGAAGATGTTCCACTACAAATATCCAGTCATTCTGAGTGACAGTTTTGGAGAAGAAGATTCTTGAAAACTTGATGAAAGCTGATACCAACTGTCCATCAGACCTTTGGGCCGGTGGACTTAAAACAGGGATCCCAAAGGTTTCTACAAGTTCAATTTAAGTCTTTTTTCAGACTGTTGAGAACAGAGTTTAATGCCCATTTCACAGCCTCTTACTTGGCTATACTGACAAAAATTCATGACACCTAGAATGTAGTAAAAGTCATGTCAACCAGGTCAAGAAGGATCTTTTCTCCAACCAGGCAATATCAAACCCGCATTTCCTCATGAGTACTTTTCCCTTGTGAACCATCCCTTAAAGTTCCTAAAGTCAGCTTTTTTGGCTGCACATGGTTCCTAATTTCAATAATTAATATGCATTGATCCTCCTTTCTTAAATAAATAAATACAAATTATTGGGTTGGTATGGGTGGAAGTGAGTCGACCAACATTAGTTTCTTTGCAGCTTCAACATTTAACAGACACATTTAAACACAATACAGCGACAAGTTTATGGCAACATAACTTAAGACCTAATATATCAAATGTAATACCCTTTAAAGACTTTTTTAAGGTATTAAATGCAGATTTGTAAATTCAAGACTTTTAAGACTTTTTATGACCCCATTAGAACCCTGTAAAAAAAGACCAATACAAATAAATATAAAAATGTATCTAAAAATTCTGTTGCATTATGCCATTTTAAATCAAGACAACTCTTTAATATTTTTTAAAAAGCCCAAACTTTGACTTCCCTGGGTCTGAGGAGGACATAAGTCACTGTTTTGTGAATAACTGTTTTCTGTCTCTTCTCCAGATCCGTATGTGAAAGTCTCCCTGATGTGTGAGGGCAGGAGGCTGAAGAAGAGGAAGACCTCGACCAAGAGAAACACTCTGAACCCTGTGTACAACGAGGCCATTGTGTTTGACGTCCCTCCAGAGAACATAGACCAGATCAGCCTCCTCATCGCCGTCATGGACTACGACCGGTCAGTGAGTTACCCCCGCTGTATGGAGGTTTGGTTTTGTACACATTCATTCTGTTCCTGTGTCTGAACCTAAGTGAGCCGTCTGCTGTCCTACAGGGTCGGCCATAACGAGGTGATCGGGGTGTGCCGGGTGGGCAGTGAAGCGGAGACCCTGGGCCGAGACCACTGGAGCGAGATGCTGACGTATCCACGGAAACCCATCGCACACTGGCATCCACTCATAGAGGTACGGTCTGTAATGTTTGTTATAATGAAAACACAGGCAGAGGACAGGCAGAACATCCATGGGTGGAACAGGAAATATAACAGTAGGAGGACTACATGTTCACCTGCTGCCTAACATGTCCAACCCAGTGAAAGGAGCCACTGTGAAGAAATAATATTATTAACACTTCTGCTGTCAGTGTCACAACATTATGGCTGATCAGTGTCATTATTTCAAGAAAGGTTCTCATTATTTTGAGAATGTTGGTCTTTTAAAACAGTGAGAAACCTCAAAATAATGACTTCATCTGTACTTTGACATCCTTACTCATTACCATGGTAAGTAGGAGCCACATCCAGAGAAGAGCATGGCCTTTGCAGTTTCAAAACAAGTGCAAATTAGACAAAAATAAATATGACACACAACACACCCACAAGTATGGAGTCCAGTCCACCCTGTGCTAGTACGCGGATAGTGACAATGTAATCAACATCCATATAAATGCCATTTGCATGGATGTTAATGAGGAAATATTCATACATCTGGAACACAATCACCCTCTTTCTATGCAAATCAGCCTTGTTGAAAATACCATCGAAGTCACAAAAGACCAGCACAAGTTTATACACAGGGTCGGGTTAGTGCACGTCCTGTCGGCTGAAGAGTGGTGTTAACGTTTTCAAACACACCTCTGTCCTTTGTGCATTTCTGTCTGACTCCAAATGTTTCAGTGATACTGAAAAAATATTTAATGATGTATATAGCACAAAATCTATAATATTAGGGATGCACTGATCCGACTTTTTCAGTTCCAATGCCAATGCCCATGCTTGGACTTTGCGCATCTGTCGCTACTCGATATCCAGGGTTTCCCTTATATACATTCAACAGTGGTGCGGCACCACTGCTGAATTTTCAGCACCACTGTAAAAATATAAACCAAAAAACAAACAAACACAACACTAACTTTGAAGTAGCGTAATGTGCTCAATTTTATTACAAGTTGTTATCTGCCAGTTAACCAGCTTCAAAACCAACCTCCTCCTCCCTACCCTCTGTAAACGAGCTGAATCCAAATAGAATGAACAGAACCATGGTAGAATCAGGTCCAGACTGTAGCGGTGTTTTCAGACCCACAGAACTGTGGTGTTGCCGATAACAGAACTTAATCTCAAACTGGCCGACGTTGACACCAAAAGTCAGAGCATTGAATGGAAAATTTGGTTCCTGACTGGCACCAAGTAAAACTAGTGTAACTGAGAGTCTGGAGGATGAGGATCCCGATATCAGATCAGTGGAATCCTGTAGTATATCAGGTCTGTATGGATGTTATCTCAGAGTTTCATGTACTTAATATATAAAGTGCTCTCTGTTGACGTTCAGAGACATTATGACACACATCTAGCTGTGACACCAAAAAGAATTATTAGTACAAATGTTTCGGCAAAATCCAAGATTTATTCAATGACGCATAAGATGATTTTAGGAGCCAGACATTAATCAAATATCTTCAGACTGCCTGACTTACATTAACAGCTGGAGTCTTGAGTAGACAGTGTCATTGACGTGACTATAGAAACAAATTGTGGTTGATTGTGAAGGGTTCTGTGGGGTCATGTCTTTACTTATTCAAGACACAAAATAAAAGAGGTTTGTTGTTTTAACTATGAACCGATCATGTGTTGAAGTGTTGAGGAAACACTGAAAATACAAGAAACAAGGGAAAAACTTTATGAAAGCTTCATTAAACAATTAGGGCCAGATTTACTAAGATCTCATTTTGCTGGTTTAATGTGTGTGTGTGTGCCATCCAGTATTTTACGTGAAGTGTTGGACCACGGTTTGCAGGTGATTTATTAAGATTTTCTGTGCCAGTGACCACAGGTGCAAACGTGTTACAGACCATCCTATTTAAAAGAGGATTTTGCATGTGTTTTCATGAACACCGCTGTGCAATGGAGACAGTAGACTGGAATCAGGATATACCGGCATTAATGGCAACAGTCTGCTATAATGATCCACATGCAAGGAAATATAAAGTTGTCAGGAGTTTTGTCATCATTTGTATTGTGCTGGAGCCTCAGAGAGAGAGAGAGCAAGGTATGTCGCAGTACTTATGGACCCTCGCTCCTACCAATTATTCCCCCTGGTCTGACATATCAAATCGGTTGAGTGGGCCCGCCATCGCTGTGGGCTATGGCAGGCCAACCCTATCACATATCAACCCTCTTAGAGCACATAGGGTCTTCCAAACGTCAGAAAAAAGCGGTGAAGTTTTGATGACAGCGTCATCAAAACTTCACCCCTTTGGTGACAGATTTTTAAATTCCCTAAATTGGGAGAGACAGCAGAGGCACGGAAATGCACCACACCTGGAGCGCACCACGCATGAACTCAGCTTCACTCTCTGCATAAACCATGTGTTTGAGTCCAGTCTTTCACTGCATCTGGACAATTTGTGTGGCATGAATGATGCACTTCTGCCGATAGGAACACCTTATAAGTCTACCCTTCATTCACGCACAGGCTGATCAGTGGATCTCTGTGCATAATGTGTCCAACATCTCTTCAAGGCTGTCATTTTGGAGACAAGGTGATATGTTTTAATAGATCTTTCCTCATTCATTCCAAAACTGTGCAGAGGAAGGTGATGAGGATGGTAGAAGGTGAGAAATGCGTTCACAAACGCACGCAAACCTCCTTTGCAGGTCCTTTTGAGACATGTTAAATATAGACGCAGTTTCTATCAAGTAAAATTGCATTCAGGTTTGATAAATCACATTGTGTGTGCTGCATTATTATATTTACATTTTCTCCTCCCAGTTCACACACACTCGTGGGTAAACGTCCTATGTTACATTATTATTCATTTTTATCAAACTTACTAACTGGCTCAGACACACTATTTTGACCTTTGAAAGATGCAACCCATATTGCACACTAATAGTAAATCACGTTTTACCTTTTTTTGCGTGTAAAATGAGTTTTGCATACGTTTAGATACATGCAAACCTTTAGTAAATCTGTCCCTTAGCGGGTAAAATCCAGTCGTTTTACCTGAGAGGATATTTCTTTTATCTCAGTGGTGAAAATGGGCTTCAGCACAACGCAAGCATCTACTTGATCCCTACAGTACTAGAAAACTGTGTGATTTACAGTGAATGTAAGTTAATTCAAAACAGAAACAACCCAAAAAACCCATTAGTGTTTGGGTGTGTGATGAAATATCCACAGTTTTAAAGCACTTCACAAATGTATGGTCCGGTCACAGTACAAGGAGGGCAAGGCTTAGTGTTAATTGCTGTGCTTTGTTCTTTCTTACCTTTGTTGGTATGTGCTTGTTGTTGTTTACCATTGTTGGTATGTAATTATTGTTGAATATACTGTATTATAAGTTATACAGACTATCAATTGCATAGTTACTATGTGTAATATACATCACTTTTCCTAATCAGTTATTGTTATTTTCATTATTAGGACTCTTAATGATGTAACTTTATCATTAGTGAAGAAAAAGTCATGTGTTTTGAATAAATGTGAGATGGGGTGGGATTTAATGTCTTCTTCTTCCCACTCCTTTCTGAGCATTACATATTGAATTTATTTTGATATTACTAGCATGCATGGACATTGTTATATTGTTTTGATCACCTTTATTTATTAATGTATTTGCTGTGATATTAGTTCTTTGTAAACATGAAATGTTTTTTTTTTCTTCTGTTCAAAACAAATAAATGAATGAATGAATGTGAGTGTTTATAAAGTGCTTTGGGCACCATGAAGGTATGAAAAAGCCCTATATAAGAGCAGTCTATTTACCATTTACCAAAAACATGATTTTCTGTCTGAAGTTTCTCTTACCATATTGTGTTTTTGATTTCAAGGTCTGGTTGGAAAAGGAAAAAAAGAAGTGAACAGAAGTAAAACAATTACGTAAGAGCACATGCATAACCCTCCTGTTTACTTGTTTTGCTGTGATTGCCACAACAGAAGCACCTACCTAACACAGAGACAGAGGAGAGTCGGCTGCATTCACAGAGCTGCAGCTATTTTTGAATTCCCAGCCCACACTCATTAAAAAAACAGAGCACGCTAAAACAGATGCTGGACTGATTCATGTAAATTCATGTTGACTTGTCAAAGCTAAATCTGCTGGTATTCAGCTAAAGCGGGTCAGAAGATGAAACATTCCCAAACACAGCGCTGTACGGTCATGTATGTAAAGCACCGGCATCGTCAGTGACAAGCGTCAGCGTCTGCCGGCTCATGTTTTCTTTCTTCTGAAGGGTTTAAAATTCACTCGTGCTGTGTTACAAAGTTGGCAGGTTGAACGTTCCTTATGTAATATAGACTAATAGGCTGCTAACTGGAATTAGCCTGTTCTCTATTAGCCTGGGTCGTCGTAACCGGTGACGTGAGCTCTCCCCAAACATCATTACTTTTACCACAGGGGGTCTGCCGATGCTCATTATGTGAACAGATAAGGACCCCAGGAATATTATTCCACCTTTAATGAACGTGTCAGGATTTTCTTTTGCTTCTCTATTAACATTTTCATTGACATCCAGGCCAACTAAAGCATAATGAGGGTCTATTCAGATTAATTTACTGGAGAAGGATACTGTATTTGTGCCTCTCTCAAATGCTTGACAATGACACCTGCTCAAAGTATTAATTTACCACAAAAGATTCTACTGTTTCTACAAAAGCACTCTAGGGGGAATAAAACCTGCCACATCTTCTTAGTATACCACATGCACAACAGGCTGTGTCAACAAATAAAATGTGTACTTGCAGTTGTTTATAAAGCTAGTGGAAATTTGGCTTCAAATATTCAAATTAATATGTTATATGAAAGCTGAGTATCTCATTATGCCTCTGCAAATTTAAAAAAGAAAATCAACAATTGTAAATATATAAAACCAAATCCAAAACAGCTCATTATCCTCTTCAGACCCTTTCTCAGACTGTGTAGTATTCTAGGTAGTAGTTAGCTACATTGTTACTGGAGCTAAAAGTATTAGCAAAGTGTGATAATTAGTTAGTTAACCTTAGGTATAGCCCTGTAGCTTCTACTAATCATATTATGGGCGACTGTGGCACAGGTGGTAGAGTGGATCATCCAGTGATCGAAGGGTCAGCGGTTTGAATCCCGCCTCCAACTGTCTGCATGTCAAAGTGTCCTTGGGCAAGTCCCTGAACCCTTGTGTAATTGCCTCTAGTGAGTAGTAAGGTAGTGCCTTGCATCATGGCAGACCTCCCACTGGTGTATGAGTGTGCACGTGAATGGGTGAATGTGAAACTTGTACTGTAAAGCACTTTGAGTAACATTAATGTGTAGAAAAGTGCTATATAAGTACAGACCATCTACCATTTATTCAACTATTAGTGGCAGAAAAAGAGTGCATACATTTACCAAAACCACCAATGATTCAAACCTATTTCACCGATCTTCTACTCAGTACATGTCGCATTAGCTGATAGTTTACAGTATAGTTATATTAGCTTAGCTCTATTTTTAAACAGAAAACAGCTACAGTCAAATTAGAAATTACCTCCATTTTCTACACAGCTTAACTGTGAATATTTGCACTAAGATCCATTTGGAATTATCCAAACAAGGTCAGAATTGTCACAGTTTAGTCTGAACCGTGATCTTAGCATACATTTACAACAATAACATACTAGTTTCATAATGAAATGTAATTTCAGCATCAATCCTTATCGTTTAACTTTAGAGCCATAGTGGAAACAAGACTTCTGTTTGGGAAAAAAATTGCATTATAGTCAGTAATGAGACACAGGTCAGTTTGTTATCCGGTTGGCTTTGTGTCACTATTTACAGATATAATGCTTTTCCACTTAAAAGATCATTTTGAGAGAAAAAAAAAATCAGTTTTTGACAACAATAGTAAAAAAAAAAAAAAAAGTCATGTCTTTTGGTAAACAGCTCAATGTACTGCATCTTTCATCACAAATGACACATAACATCATAGCGGACACTGCCGCGGTACATTTTACCTCATTGTTTTAGAGCAAGATGAAAAAGCAAAGAGGTGATAATAAGTACAAGTCTGGTCATGCTAAAGCTGCAGACACATCTTATGAGACTGTGAACTCAACAGGAGAGAGACCGTTATGAGGACAATTACTTCAGTGACTTCCTGCTGTGTGGTCTTTTATTTATGGTTTGACAGTTTTAACACAAACTGAAACTTTCTTGACTTGTAAAACCTTCCTTAAAGGAATCATATCATGCTTTTCAGAATGTAATTTTGCATCTTAAAATATTTCCTTGTGGTCCTCATAAGCTATAAATGCTATGTTTGGGTCTGAATTCTTCATTAATTAAACTCCACAGGTCCATCTTCAAGTCCATGAAACAGGTTGTTTTGAGTGCTGGCCCTTTAAATATGATGACCCACTTCATTCTCCACCCCCTCCAGGATGTTGACTGTTGTTGTAGTTTTCAGGGTATAGTACGCTAGTCTAGTGATAATGAACATTTTAAATTTATAATTAATAATGGCAACAACGCAAACTGTAGCCTTCAGCCTCATAGGTCTGAGTCATAGTCTGACCTGGAACAACAGGACAGTGACGAAGAACTGGTAAGAACCACGACTTCTGATGCTAACTTTACTATGGTCACTCTCAAGTCCACTAAGTGAACCTGGGAATCCCTTAAAATGCATGAAAATTATAATCAACCCAGCCAGGTAATGTGTTAAAGGTTTAGACATGTCTGAGCTAGTGTAGCATCTACTGCTGACATTAAAAATACCTTGAAATTTCTTCGAAACCATTGAAATCATAATCATACCAGCCAGTTGAGGTGTTAAAGGTCTACACATGTCTGTCCTAGATTGGTGTGTAGAGACTTTAGGTGTAAATATGCTGTAGATGTGTTTAAACTAAACTGGAAATTAGTGAACGAGCTAACATAGCATGTATTTCTGGCAGTAAAAATACCTAGAAATCTCTTCTAAATCACTGAAATAATAATCAGACCATCCAGTTGAGGTGTTAAAGGTCTATAAATGTCTTTACTGGATGGGTGTATATAAATATTAGATGTAAATATGCTTTAGATATGTATAAAACTGAACCGAGAATTAGCCGTATGGACTACAACCACTGCTGCTGATGTTGTACTCGGAGCATAAAATAATAAAACAAAACAAACTAAGAAAAAATTAAAATGGGTTGTAGAAATCCACTCAATTTCTAGCAAAATGAATATAAATATAGGTCTGCAACATCTGGAGGGTTCAAACTAGGGTGGCCATACGTCGGGATTTAGGCTTGACAGTCCGGAATTTAAATGCCATGTCTGACACTTATTTGTCCTCCTTTCTGTAGTTGCACCTGAACACAACACTGCATATCGTTCAATGGTGTAAAACTTCCGGTTTAAAAAAAAATTGGTAAAAAATCATTGGCTAAAAGCGGTGTCACTCAATTCGCTGATTTCTCATTGGTTGAAAATGTAAACAAGCCGCCCCCTGTTCCAATGTGCTAGCTAGCTGTGTCAGTGTCACTCATCTCATGACGAAATGTCAACATGCCGAAATGACGAACCTCTTTTAATGATGAGTGGTCAAAAGAACACTCCTTTGTAAGCAAAAGTAACAAAGATGACTTCCATGCATACTGCATTTATTTATTTATTGCTTCCGCCAAGGACGTTATGTTTTTGCCAGTGTTTGTCTGTCTGTCTGTTAGTAACTTAACACCAAAACAACTGGACAAATTTTGATAAAAATTTCAGGACATGATGGAAATGACACAAAGAACAATAGATTAGAATTTGGGAGTGATACAACATTTTACTCCCGTCCAAATGCGCTAATTTGTTTCAAATGTCTCTCCTCCATGTGGGTGTGGGTGGGGCTACCTGCGCTTCACTAAACTGTGTGTGTGGGGCAGGGGGAGGGGCCAGGTACTGTCTGTGTCTGTCTGTTAGCAGCTTTATGCAAAAACTACTGGACAGATTTTGAGGAAATCCCAGGAATTTTTTTTGAAGGAGTCTTTAACATTGAGAGATAGAAACATTTTTGGCATTTGTGTAAATAATTCCACAAAAGAAAAACGAAAACAACAGTAAGGGCACTGATACAAATAAATGTAGGATTATTACTTTGGTGTGAGTCACAATATAGGGGGAACTATCATGTTCTCTCTGAGTCTGTTCTCTCTCTTTTCTAGTTTTTATGTAAATTTAAATGTCGCAAAGTGTTCTCCTTTTTGGTGTTGTGGAAATGGTCACCCTTGTTCAAACTCAAATTTTTTATCAACTTTTAGGAACCCCAAATACATATAAAGGCTAAGAAAAGTGGGTTTAGCATAATAGTTTTGCAAGAAAGGCCTTTCAGCTTCACAAAACCAATATTTTCAGTCACTAATATTGCAACTTTTTGAAAATTGGTCCCATAGAGGATAAATTTGAAAATGCCAGTTTAGCATACCCCCACCTCTCTAACATTTTACCCTGGAAGCAAGACGTCACTTCACAACAACAACATCAATAGCAGACCACAGAGTAGCGACCGTGCTACAACAGCTATTGGAAATATTGAATCCAAATCTTTGACTGCTCTTTCATTACAATGGCCAACAAACAACCAATGCTAACAATATTCACCAAATGCTCTTGGATCTACTGCTGAGAGGGGCAAACAGAAAGACCCAGTAGAACCAAGCTAGCTTTAGGCATTTGCTCCACATCTTCTTTGTTTTTTCCAAGAGCATTACAACGCCACATGCAGGCCTGGCATTACCCGGCTACTACATCGTTTCCAATCATTTTCAGTTTTGTGTGGACACAGATATTTCCTGATACGACTTTGTGTTTACAGAGCACTTTTTTGAAAAAGGCAAAGAAAAAGATCGGATAGGAAAAGATGCGGTTTTGTGTGGACTTAGCATGGAAGCCGCTTTTCCACTGGCGGTTCTTCGTTTTCATGCCATTCATCATCATTACTGTTGGTCTTTTTTCCTGCCGTTTAAAGCGTTTCCACATTCAAGTGAATATTTGGAGTGGCCTCTTCTTAGAGTAGCGTTCCCTCCAGAGTCAGAGCAGTTGCTACTTGTGAATGGTCTGTTCCACTTCATCTGAGTGTACTTCATCTGAGTGAGCGAGAGCAGCAACAGGAAGGAGCGCAGTCCAAAGAGGTTTGTTGTGTTTAGGTAAAGGGTGTTGAGGCAGTTAGAGCTCTTTCAACTGGGTTCTTTTACCAAGTGCCACCCCAACATCAGGACTCTTGCCTCTTTACCACCAGGCGTGTTACTGAACCCTGCATCGGACTGTAAAAGTGAATAAAGTGCGAGCTGTCACACTGAGTCAGGTCAGCGACCCTGCTATACCCGACAGCGAGATAGAAGAGCTCTTTGCTGTCTCCAGGGCCATTTGTATGGACACGTACACACACGCTAAGGTTGTATGAGATACTCTACAGGAGCAGTTTCTTATCTGAGGCCATTAGTAGAAGTGCCGGACTACAGCAGTGGGTCTGGGATCAGGACTAATGGCCTATTTGTGTTTCTTTAGAAGGACATGGAAGTCTTAAGGGGCTCTGGACTGCTGGACATGACACATGCACACGTAAATACAGAAATATATACAGGTTCAGTGTTCACAAATGAAAATAAGTTCAGGTAAATTTGCATAGACAGAACGCATTGCCTGAGACTACATCTTTCCTTCCCACTTATACACTTAAGCCCAAAAATTATTCATACCCTTGTCAAATATAATAATTTTATTTTTTTTTAAGTGGACAGATGTAACTGAGAGTTTGTGAAGCCCAGATTTACACTTAAAAGTAGGTACAAAATATCACAAATAGGAAAATTAAGATACATACATACATATAAATACAAAAATATATACACATATACATATAAAATGTAATATGACGTACCTACATTTAGGCTCAAAATGATTCATATCCCCGTCAAATACAAGGAATTTCTTATTTGTTAAGACACAGATAAGTATTTCAGCTCAGATTTGTTATAAATAGAACATGGAGAAAAGTCTGGAACCATGACACATTTATTTAACCCTTTCATGCATGAATTATGAGAACCTTAGTCCATATATTTTTTCAGAATTTTTATTCCTCTTTAGACATGAACATACCAACCTATTTTTTATGGAATTAAAAAAAACATCCACTCAGCTGGACATCATGTTTTAATTTTTGAAGCAAAGAAACATGTAGTCAAAACGTAATATCATAAAGTGATATATTGTGTGACAACTATGATATAAAACCATTTTTGATGCCACTAATCTGATGTTTTCTAACATTTTATCAAAGTCTAATACTAATTATTACTCAATTCATGGAGATAATATTAAAAAAAATTAATAATAATAATTGCAGATCAGGTTTATCAACTAAAATAAACTTTTTGCAACTAAAAGAACAAAACCCATGAATGTACAGGAGAACAACTTTAGAATAGCTGTTCACTGTAGTGACCACTGTGCATGAAAGAGTTAAGTAAAGTTATACAGTTAAAGGTGTTTATTTAAACATCCAATGGCTATTTGTCTTGGTATCACTAGGTTATGAATAATTTTGGACATGGTGATTTTTTTTTATTCAGTATTTAAATAAACACTTTTAACTGTGTAACTTTACTTAAATACATTGGTCATGGCTCCAGACTTTCCTCCATGTCCTATTTATGTCAAATCTGAGTTGAA
>JAPTGZ010000023.1:36605889-36616218 GCA_029814645.1 Fowleria isostigma | reverse complement strand
CGTAACGGCCGACACGCAAGTTTGCGCTAGCGACAACCCTGGCGCGGCTTGGGATATCAATAAAGTTAACCGTAAAAACTCACAAAACGAAGTATAAAAACCCTATTTCTGAAAATGGACAGGCTGGCGCTATGATTGCAACAGGCTGGCGCAGCGCCCTTGTTCCTTTGTTTGGGGAGATCCCTGCACATATCACCACTAAAATAAAGGGATATCCACAATATTGCTGGAGACAGTGTGGACACATAAGGGCCAACCACTCTCATATTTTCTGGTCATGTACAAAATTGAAGTCTTTCTGGGAAAGGGTTTTTGTAATGATTAACCCTTTAAGTACCCCACCAAACAAAACCTGATGAAAAAGCTTTTTGTTTGCATTATTCTTTTGGGTGAGTAATTTCTAGATTTTTGGGTTTTTAACCATACTTACAAATATCAACTCAGATACTGTCAAAAATTACTTGCAAAGTTAATTCTTTCAACACATTCATGATGTACTGCCAGTAACTGTTTAATATTTGCAGCAATAGATGAACAGAGATTTTAATTTTATAACAAACCATTATTTTATATTGGTTAAATTTTTTCTGCTCTCACCATAAAGCCACAAATCAACCAAAAAAATTATTGCATAACTAATTTGTTTTTGGGGTATCAAATAATATAATTATGTTCAAGACGGCCTCCATATGATGATATCTTTCATACTTTCACCAAAAACAGTCAAAATGTCTTTAGTGATTTTCATCTTTCTTGGCTCAATTAGGTTAGGGTAACTTACGTACTCCAAATATAGGGACTAAATGTGCTAAACCATATTTTCGAGCAAGCAGTTAAAGGGTTAAGGAGATTATACAATCCCTAAGGAGCCCAAGTTTTTCTTGCTGGGATTCATACCTGGTCATGTAGTAGGAAAAAAAAAAGAGATAAATATCTCATTAAAATGTACAGAATTGTTTCAAATTAAGCAATTACAAGGAACTGGCTCAAACCAGACGCACCCCCAAGAAAATCAGTGGGCTGATATAATAAAAGAAATTTACTCTATGGAAAGATTGAATTATTACCTAAGGATCAAAGGACATGTCTTCAGAAAGTGCTGGAGAAAATGTCTGAACTATAAACAAAACAGAGTATAATTACTACTGTCTGTCTTTTGAATATTTTGTATTTTACCAGTGACCCCTGGTTTTGGGTTTTTTTTGTGTGTTGTAATGTCTGTTGATAAAACAAATAAAAGTCAAGTATAAAAGAAAATAAAAAAAAAAAAAATACAAGAATTTTAGCAACAGAACTCATGAGAATATCACATGAAACACTGGTTTATGAAAATACATGAGAGGAAAAATAAGCTGAATTTGCTCAAGGCCATTGGACCATACAAACAGGAGGATGTGGGGATTGAACCAACCACCCTACAATTAGCCGTTTTTTTCACCTCGGCCACAGACCGCACAGTGAGTCAGAGGCTGAGTGTCCTGGCTACATCCATACCGCCACAGACACTAGCTAAACTCTAAATAAATGCACTTGCCATCAGACCTAATATTATCCAGGGTAAAAAAAAAAAAACATGTTTTAAAGTACTGGGTATTTGTGCTGTATGCTATACAAGAGGCCACAAATGAGGATTTAGCGCGATCATATGCTGCAGAATAGTAATAAAGTCCACCCTCAGGCAAGTGGAACTAGAAAACACCTGAGCCCAGAGCTGCAAGCTGATGCCTACATCCTCCTGCTCCAAAGTGACACCATTACCCAGTATTTACAAGAACAGGAGTTTATTTCAAGGTTGTTTTTTTTCCTCTGTACGAGTATAAATGTAAAACTTTTCAACAAAGCCATACTGCAGGCACTGTTGCAACCTATGTCTCTGAAAAATCTAAAAAAAAAAAACCCAAAAAAACCTTTGCCGTTAAACAGAAAACACATGCATGTACCGCAACGAGGCCAGCATTTCTTTAACAGATTCACTATGGCAACCACACGCCACAGTCATTATTAAACATAAACAGAGATGAAGAGACATTGTGTACTGACACGATACTGATAACCCTACACAAATAAGACAACACATGATCATACGTGTTCCTCTGGTGTCAAATTACATAATCGGACAGATAAGCGCAGTGCAAACACAAATGCAGTAACACTGTCCAACAAACCTATGATACAGATACTTCCCTATCCAAGCAAACACGAACGCACAGCTCAGAAAGTCAACTACAAAAATGAGTAACCAGCCGCCGTCACAGCTCGACCAACTCCCACTCACACAAACAGTGAAAGGGAGGATGAAAGGGGACCAAGATGAAGGTGTGGCTGTCCTTTTAGCATCTGCTTTGAATGACGGTCATTAAAAGTGTTGAAAAAGACTAAGGCTGACACTAGCAGTGAGCAAACAAATTTACTGTGAATTAAAATACAATCAAAAACATGTAAATCAAACAAAAACGACAATGGAAAAAGAACTAGAACTGCAGCCTCCGACGGTTCATAAAAACGGTTTGCACAATGTCGAACAGTCACTATAATTTCATGCATTCTTTCAAGCCTCTTTCAGCTTCTATCAATTAACACTTACGCAACACTACACTAAAGTAGTCAACACTTCAATGCATGACTACAACTTACTACACAGATAATTCTTTAACTCAAATAGTAACCATACAGGTTAAGTGGTGAAACTGGGGGTGGTACACCAGTGGGGACTTGTATTGTGTATATTGTGTTCACACAATGTTTTGCAACCAATGTCTTGATGTATATTACTCCATAAATAGATATATGTAATTGTTCTACCTATGTGTATTTTGTGATAGACACTTCTCTATGTATATTCCTAACGTATATTCTACATGTATAGTTTCTGTGTATTTTTTACATGCATCATCTCCCTGTATAATTCCCTTGGTATAATTTTATATGCACATCCTCTAGTGTATTTTTCATACATATAGTTCCATACGCACATTCTTCAAATTCTATATGCAGATTGTTTATGTATAATTCTTGATGTATAATTTCTTCATGTGTATTTTCTGCGTTTATTCACACATATTAATTCTACATGTGTATTCCCTCTGCATACTTCTCTATGCAGACTTGCTCATGCTCATACATATTTTGTGCATATTGGTGTTTTCATGGTTTTTTTTTCAGCAATCTTTCCACATATCTGTGTACACACAATAAGATGTATATGAACAGTACCAATAAATAGGGATGTAAGGATATATCCTTAATCGGTCAAAAATCGATACAAATAAGAGGGATTAAAAATCGATACATCAAAAAAGGGGGATTGATGCGCTACTTCAACAATCGGAAGAGCTGTCCGTAATTCCTGCCACTTTTGTTTTGATGCCATGTCCACAAACGTCGCAGACTCCACACTGCACCGCCCCTATTCATTTCTATCATTTCTATGGAATGCGTTCCGATGCTCCCACAAAGCATTGTGGGTAAGCAGCGCGTCCAAATCACTGACTAGCAAGCATTGCAGACTCCACTCCGCCCCTATTCATTTCTATAGGACACGTCCCGACACGTAAAAACGCTTCCGCAAAGAATTGTGGGTACAATGGGTCCGTGGCGCATGGTGAGTTTTCATCCTCTCTTCAAAAACACAACTGGAGAACACATGGCTGAGGTTCTGAAGTCTGCTAAAGCAGAATCGGAGCTTGAAAAGACTAATCACCAGATAGCTGTTTTGACAGATAACACACAGAACATGGACGTTGATGAGACAGAAGCTACTGGAGCTACAAGCTAATCATCATTAGCTACTGGTTGGAACAAGCAGTCTGGAAGGGAAAAAAAATAAAAATTTGATTTGAATCTGTACCGTGGACCTGAAATCGGAATTTGAATCATATCGTGGGGTGAGTGTATCCTTAGCTCCTTACTAATAAACTATAATAACAGTATAATAAACTAATAAACTAAACTTATTCACTCAAAATTAAAACAAATGAAATCAAACCAAAAAGACAAAATTTTAAAAACCTACATAAATATCTAAAATAACTCTTCTTTTATCTTAAACTCTCTAATGCAAAGGGTATGACATGATCTGCAAAATGCAGCCTAAAACTGCCTGATGTGACGCCTCTTTACTAAACTTAAGATTCCTGGTCAGTGTGGCTTTATAGCTCCAGAAAGTAACATGTAGAACCCTGACATGTAGATTTCCTCGGCTCCGAGAAGCTCTTGGTCATATCTGAGCTGAGTTTTCGTGAGGCATGTTGGAGGACATTGTGTAACGTACATAAAGTATCCTGCCTTGGCAGCTATTGCATGTACAGGGGTACACATACGAACGCACCCAGACACACACAGGAATGTCTGCATGTTTTTTCCTGGATCTAAATGCGGGTTTTCACATACCACATTCTTCCCCTAGCCTTCTGTGTCCTGACTGACCTCCCTGAAACTCGGTGCCAGCCCATTTTCTCTGCACTATGTTCTCAGCTCTGCAGACGCTGCTCAAAGACAAACACACACGGGAACACACAAGCACATACACACCTAACCAGGTCAGCTGCAGAGCACAGCCTTTATGTTATGCAACAACTGTAGCTGAGCACTCCTTGTCTGCGATAGAGTGGGGGGCGCCGAGCAAGACGCTTGCTTTCGTCAAAACTCGCACACCCAGACCTGCAGTGGAATTCTCATGCCCTGGGGTTCTACTTTGCAAAAATCAGTCTAAAACGAGTTCGAGTTTGACAAATTGACGTTAAAGTAACTGGGAAGGCCTTGTGAGCTGGTGAAGGCAGAATGGAGGGTGTGTGCACTGCAGAAACAGGAGACATACCCCGTATCTCAGCGGTGTTCGTCACAGATTGCACAATGTTTGAAGACTTTGCAATAGTTTAACCATCCGGATCTACCTACTTGCTGAAACTTGCTAGTCAAAGAGTCAGTGAAATGAGCCAGTTCTGTGATCAAATAATGAAATATTTGTTTTGGAACTTCTGTAGAAGAGATAAAACTAGCAGAGAAGTTATAATTTTATTGACTGGATTAAAAATAAGGTGACAGAGGCATCTCAAATCATTATCATTATTACTACAGATAAGATGAACCTTAGTGGAATGACAAAAAAATAAGATGTCTTAATGACCAAAGCTTAACTTTTTCCACATGAAAAAAGTTCCATTGTTCCACCTGTATTAAAAGCTCAAGAATGATGTTTTTCCATAACACAGGGCCTTAAAACATTAATCACATCTAAAGCCATACATATTGGCTTCCCTCATAATACCTGAAAAACACAAATAAAAATAAAAGTAAAAGTAATCTAATCTTTCAAAATAAAACTAAAAGAAAAGCTACTTATGCACTAACAACTAAACTGAAAGCACAGAGCAAACTAAACGTCGCAACTGAAACATTCATGAAATTCCCACGGTGACATCTTTACTTTGGAAATGAACCAAAACAACACCTTTAACAAACAGAAATATTCTAATGCGTCACCTCCAGCCTCAGACTTCCACATTGCAACAAGTCTGCAGTAAATCAGGAACAATTTACAATACATTTAACATGAGGGATCCTGTTTTGATGATCAACAACACTTGTTTTTAGTGTTGAGCAGATGAGCTGTGAGTTCACGTTTACACATTAGGTTCTTTGCACCACCACATAGTCTAGTGTCATACGCTCAATCTCCCTCTCACCCTAAGCTTAAAGACATCCCAAATATTCTGTGACGCTGTTCCTCATATAAACATCTCAGTTCCTCTGCGTATTATGCAACAGCAGCTTAGTTTAGGGCGTGACGGGCTGAACTCAGATCAGATACATATGCATGGCAGGCAGGCGTGCATCCAAAAATGCATGTGCAGTGAGAGTGACGGAGGAGCGTAAAGAGGAGGACAAACAGTCAAAGACAGAGAGGAGTGGAGAGGCGTGCACAGCGTGGTGGTCCCAGTGAGAATGGGAGGTTAATACAGAGGCCTCTGCATGACGCAAGAACAGAAAAGGCCTAAACACATAAAGCTGAGCCCAGCTTTACTAAGCCTTGTGGGAAACACAGGAAAACACACACATAAACAGCCATTACCCATGAGACCACGTTGTCTCTGTGTTGACATATCATGATGACACATGACATGACATTTTATACCTTCGCATAGCCAAACTTCCTAAAAATATGATGCACTGTAAATCTTATCTCTGAACATTTTGTACTATTAGACAGTCCAAGTTTTTCTGAGGAATGGAGTGTGTTTTTCTCATTGCTTTCATCACAATAGTTTTAAAACATTATGCTTCTCAACATGGACAACATTAACTTTCATAGTGTAATATGATTATCTGCTCGTTTCCATTTGTGATTTGTCACCGACTTCAGTAGAAATATGATGAAGTAATCCAAATAACATTTGTATTAATTTAGCTGCAGCTCGCTGCCTAACATAGCTTTTAGAGGCTGCCTGATCTACTACAGCTCAACTCAATACTGTTCTGAGAATAAACAACTGTAAAAGTATTTATAGTTGTTGGCAATGTTTGCATTTGTACACAGCAACACATTAAAAAACAAAGCCAAGGCAAGACAAAATTAATCTGTGATTTAAAAAAAAAAAACTGGCAACATGATAAAACTGCAGCATCAGTTTTTGGATCAAAATAAATTATTTTTGAGGGTTTTTAAAATATAATGTGAACCAATCGATGTGGTCATTCCATCAATAGTGATTCTGCGCAGTGCTTTTAAAGAGTATCTGAACAAACACATCCTTAAACAAATGATTAATAAAATATAATACAAGGTGGGGTATTTTTTAAGCTGAACTCATCTGATTTCAATATAAAGGTGCTGACCTGTAGTATCTGGACTGCAGGTATGTGGAGCACACAGCCTTGGAGACGTGGCTGGCTGAACCAAAGTCGATGACTTTAACTCTGTACGGCTGCCTGGAGGGGTCAACCAACATGATGTTCTCTGGCTTCAGGTCGGCATGGATCAGTCCCAGAGATTTCAGCTTCTTTAAGGCTGTGGCCACCTGTAAAGTTGAACATCAACCAGTGTGAATCAGACTGCATCTGAAGTCACTATGTGCTCATGTTTGGGCTGGTTGGCAGAGTGGCCTGTTGATTCTATCTGAAAAAAGCCCCATTACCTGTTGCAGAATAGGCCTGATAATTTTTAGTGGCAGTGGGCTGAACTTATTCTGCTTAAGGAAGTCATACAGGTTCTGTTCCAGCATCTCAAACACCAGACAAGTATGACTGCGGTGCTGAAAGCACTCCAGTGCACGCACAACATTGTGCTCATCTGCATTCTCACTACTCAACCGGGCCAAGATCTCCACCTAGAAGGTCAGGAAGAAAACACATATTAAAACAGTTCATCAAAGGCAGAAAACCAATTGACAGAGTTTTTTAACAAGCACTGACAACTAGTACAATTCAGGACTAAACCGGCAGTGATTTTGGAGGTTAAAAATAAAATGGAACCTGTTCAAAAAATGGTCAATGGACTGCACTTATATAGATCTTTTCCTTCATGGTGCCCAAAGTGCTTTACAAAGCCTCACATTCACCCATTCACACACACACTCATACACCATCATGCAACACACTGCCAGGCTCCACTGGAAGACAGTTAGGGTTCAGTGCTTTGCCCACAGACATGGTGACATGTGGACAGTCAGAGCCAGAACTCGAACCACCAACCTGCTCTAACTGAGCACCAAGATGCTCACCCAAACAGCTTTGTAACAAATTTCATCAACTGTGAAATTTCCCCATGGTGGAATCATTGAAGTCTTATCTTAAGTATGTGTCATATACCTGGACAACGACTAAAACAAATCATTTCCTCAATACAACTAAAAGTTCTCAGAAAACACACTGATCAGTGAAGACTCACAACCACAACTAACTCGTACTCAAATCCAAAACTGCTCACCTCAATTTGCCCCTGCCGTGCATAGGATGGGTGGTTTTTCAGTATTTTGACGGCCACCACTTCATTCGTTCCCCTCTTCCAGCATTTCACCACCTGACCAAATGTGCCACGACCAAGGAACTCCAACACTTCATAGCTGTTCTTCAAGGAACACAAAACTTCGTGCTGAACCAACTGATAGTCACCGTCTCCCGATCCACTTCTGGTCACCGTCGCTCCCGCCGCCGCCTCAGTGCTGCCGTTAGACTTGAACTCAGTCCCATCCGCCCCGACCCCATTTACTCCGTTGACCCTGTTGTGTTGCGCGGGCAGCGTCCCCCCGCCCCCTCCTCGAACAGTATCCACATTGTTAGCGGTGCTGGTTTGCAACATGGCCACAGGGGGAGGAAGTGAAGGTCGAGCAGACACCTCCTCCACTATCTGCATGGCTCCAACACAGCTGTTGTCCTGTGGTTGCTCTCCAAAGTCACCTGGTTTCTGCTCACATCTCTGAGTGGCCCCTGCGTCGACCAGGTTAACGTATCCTCCTCTGAGGTTGGTGCCCTCCTCCTCCTCCTCTGTTCTGATACAGGCCCTCCTCAGAAGCCCGCAGTCCAAGCTTCCTTCTCCTCCTCTTTCTCCACCACCACTGTCCCTACGCAGCCTCACCTCTCCTCCTCCACCCTCCCAGGATTCCTCCCTCTCTAATCCAGCAGTCTGCGATGCCCACTCCTCCCTTTCCTGGAGCTGGATTCCCCGTTGCAGTCGTCCTGCGTCTGCACCTGTCGATGACGGGACGACGTTGTTGGGATAGGCGATACCGTAGTTGACGCCGATCACGTAGGTCTTGGGTGGGGGTCGGTGCTGAAAGGCTCTGCTGGTGTTATTACTGCACTGGGCTTGGCCTGTGTGTCTGCTGGTACCACTGCTGCTGCTTCCTAAGGCACTTGTTTGAGCTGAGTGAAGGTGTGGTGGGTAGAGCAAGACTTGTGAGGCCATACCTGCAGAAAAGCAGAAAAGACGTCCATCAATAACCGCAGGGTTTACAGCAAAGCAAGGCTGCAACAATAATACCTTTTTAGATTTAGAGATTAGGATGCTTGCCTTGGGCTGGTTGCAGAACTGGGATTCTTTTGCTTACTTACTATTATGCACCAAATGCCTCGTTGTTTAGTACTGAAGTTCAGTTGCTCAGAGGCAAATCTCAGTGTCAACACATAGTTTCCCCATTATTTATCAGTCCAATTTGTCCCACCACAGTTTCATAATGAACCACAAGTATTTTCAACATTCCTTCAAACCCATCCATAGGAAAAAAAATAATAATCAGTGCTATCCTTTGTGTGATTGCTGTGACAAGGATAGAAGTACAAAAAAGTAACTGTACGGTTGTTTCATTTTTGCCATTTTATTTTCAGAGAGAATTCTAAAGAAGTGAACATGGCATGAGGGTCTAAGTCAGTGTTTTTCAAACTTAGGGTCACCTGGAATTCAAATGGGATCGCCTGAAATTTCTAGTAATTGATAAAAATAAAAAATATTTTTAAGGATTCAATAAATTAATACATTTTAATTAAAACACCACATACTTTTCCTGATTAAAATCCAGTTCAAATCATTCAATACCGTTTGTTAATATGATCAGCAGGGGCAAAAAAAAAGCCATAACCCAAAAATGGTTGTGTGAAGATCCCCCAACACTTTTGGACTGGATACAAATTGTAAATGAAATTTATGACATAAAAAGGCTGACCTTTTCATTAAGACTCTCTGCTGTCAAATGTAAAAAATATTGGAAAAAATGGAAGATCTATGTCAATCAAAGAAATCCATGAATGTGTACAATTTTATGCTTTGGTATGCGTTTTCTTTTTGCTTAAATTGTCCCAAACTTGTCAGTATTTTAATTTTCTACAGATTGAACCTAGATGCTCTAAATGTTGCAGTCTGCTTTTGTTTTTGTACAGTGTAAAACTCAAAAATAAAGTTAAAAAAAATATATATATACATCCAGTTCCAATAAAACAGATATGCCAGGAGTGACCCGATCTGCATGTGTTACTGCGCTTCAATCTGCCCGGACACAGTCAGTGAAAAAAACGGACCAAACAGAGAATGAAAGATTTCTTTGCCCACCTGGCCCCACAAAGACATCAACAGAAACTGAGAAAGAGACACCAAAAAGACAGAGAAAATACGACCAAAGTTTCCTTCAGTTTTGACTTACTAGCATCATTGAAAGCAACGAGGAAAAGCCCAAATGTTTGCCCTGTACTCGCGTACTGTCAGCGTATGAGAGTATGTTTGTGTAGCCACCTACACCTGGGTTTTCTGCCTCTGTTCATAAGAAATATACATTATACAGACTAGAGCTGCACAATACAGTAAACCCTTGTTTTTCGCGGGGGTTACGTTCCAAAAAGAAC
>JAPTGZ010000023.1:36456351-36467057 GCA_029814645.1 Fowleria isostigma | reverse complement strand
TTTTCAATCAAATAGTTTTGACTTGATTTGTCCTTTCAATTTTGTGAAGTATTGTGTGATTTATATTTACATCATCTCTATTTTTTCTTTGTTAACTGTGTAGAATATTGCAATATATCACAATATTGTGATATTGTGATATATTGTGATATTATTGTATCATGATTCAAGTATCGTGATGCATATCATATTGTGAGGTTCTTGCCAATACTCATCCCTAGACCACATGTTGTGTGTTTATGGACTCAGATTGTAATCTTAATTTGACCCATAACTATGGAAAAATATGAAACTGATTTTATTCACAGGGATGTTTGAGTAAAATGAGTATTATTGTTGATTATATAGACTACGGAAGACAGTTTGTTTTAATTCATGAACTTGTAGGTTTAGTGAGTATTTTTTAATAATTATTCTTAGATTTGTTAGAGGATTCAGTTTCAGTTTTATACAACGCGTTTGATTTCAGGTTCCAAAATGACAGTGTTATTTTGGTCCAAATGGAAACATGGAAAGGTGTGAAATATGTGTGATGTGATTGGATGAATTTTCTTCTTCTGCAGCTTTATAACGAGGAGGTTTTGGATCTGTTCGACTCAACAAGAGACATGAAGCAGAAGTCCCACATTAAGATCCATGAGGACGCCAGCGGTGGAATCTACACTGTGGGCGTGACCACGAGGACGGTGTCATCTGAGGCTGAGGTGAGTGGACGCCGCCTGGAGCCACGATGTATTCAAAGACTGTGGAAAACAGAACGGCACTGGTGTTTATAGAGTAATGTCCATAAATGGTAGTTGCATTGGATTTCTGTTCCATTATCGTGTGTTGGTTGTGATGTTTGTTTTCGTATTAACTGTTTCTGTTCAGATGATGCAGTGTCTTAAACTGGGAGCGTTGTCTCGGACCACGGCCAGCACTCAGATGAACGTCCAGAGCTCCCGGTCCCACGCCATCTTCACCATCCACCTGTGCCAAGTCCGAGTCTGTGCCAAAGACAACGTCAGTTCACATCACATACATGTCACTGAACACTAACCTTAAACCTAAACCCGATTTGAACCGCTTAACCCTAATCCTAACACTTAACCCCCTAACATTGAACCTCTCAATGGTAACACTGAACCATTGAACTCTAACACTTAACACCAACCCTTAAACCTCAAAACTCAACCCCAACCCCTAAACCCTAACCCCTCAATCTTAACGCTGAACCCTTAAACTTAACACAGCCTCTAAGCTCTAACACTTAACACCAACCCTGAAAGCCTAAAACTTAACTTCAACGCCTAAACCATAACACTTAATCCCAAACCCCGAACTATAACATTCAAGCCCAACTCCTAAACCCTAACACTTAACCCCAACCCTAAACCATAACACTTAACCCCAACCCTAAACCCTAATGCCTAACCCTAACCCTCATGTCCATTTGTTTGCTTTTACTCAGCAGGAAAATGAGACTGACAACGGCGTCTCCAACGGTAACGCGGACATGGACGAGTATGAGACGCTCACCGCCAAATTTCACTTTGTGGACCTGGCCGGGTCCGAGAGGCTGAAACGGACCGGGGCAACAGGAGATCGAGCCAAAGAGGGAATTTCCATCAACTGTGGACTGGTGAGAGGTGCAGCCACAGCAGTGGTGTTTGACTGCCCTCTGGTGGCAATGAGTCATAATGTAGCAGATGGAACTGTTAACCAAAAACGTTTTTAACCCATAAGGAGCCACAGTGACATTAGTGTCATTTCCCAAATTAATTTTTCCCCCTCCATATTTATCCATCCATAAGTGATTTATTGCCATTTATTGTAGCAATATCTTCTGTATTTTTTGTTTTTCCAGTGAAAATTAGGTATTTTCCAACATTTAATTTACTAATCATTAGATGTTCATAAAAGTTTGAGGAATATTCTATCAAAAAATAGAGAAAACTGAAGGAAAAAGTGACTTTTTTAGCAAAATCTCTCATTAACTGAAATCAAACCCAGTGTGTCCATCCACTTTCATTGACCCAACTCCATGGGTTTTACTGGTCAATCAATGTTGTAGAAGATGATGGTGTTTCCATGGTAACTACGGAGCCTTTGAAAGTCCAAACAGTCACATTTGATGACCAAAAAAAGATGAATAATTGTATTTTATGCCAATTATTTACATGTATTAGTGAATCAACAGGGATTAAACAGTTTATATCAGGATGATTTTGGTAAATGGATGTTGAGGTCTTTATGGGTTAAAAAAGGTTAAATATAGAAAAAATTTTATTTGGGAACTGACACAAAAGTAGTGCTGGGTCTTTATGGGTTATAACAATATTTTAAAATGTCAATTTCTTAGTTTTACAGATGTTTGGAGAAAATAAGTTGCTCTTATTCTTTTTATTACAGTCTTGAGTGCAAACTGTAAAATTGAAGGGCATCCCATGTGCCCCAGGGTTAGGACCAGGGTGAGGGGTTAGGATTTAGTGTCACATCCAGACATTTGTTTGTGTGTTTTTCAGCTGGCCCTGGGGAATGTGATCAGTGCTCTGGGAGACCGCAGTAAGAGGGCGTCCCATGTGCCTTATCGAGATTCCAAACTCACCCGACTACTGCAGGACTCCTTAGGAGGAAACAGGTTTGTCAAACGTCATCTGAAATGTACCATCCAGTGTCAAGTCCATTTATTAAAGTCTGTTTTAAAACATAAGTCACAGCTCTTTTATCATTACTGTACATTTGCATATGATTCAGCTGTTGTAGTCTACACAAAACTGAAAGGCAATTAAAAGAAAACATAGAAAAATGGACAGGAAAACTGAAATAGACAAAAATGACGAGAGAAGAAAAGTCCAGAATTTCAATAAGGTTCAACAAACACAAACGACTGCACACAACAGTACCTGATGCTGATCCAGTTCCTAACCCTGTTCCTAACCCGGACCCTGTTCCTAAACCCTAACTCTAGCATCATTAAACCCTCACACTGAGGAACAACATAGAAAACTCAATCCTAACCGTGTTCTGTCGTCATCTCAGCCAAACAGTGATGATCGCGTGCATCAGTCCGTCCGACCGCGACTTCATGGAGACGCTGAACACACTGAAGTACGCCAACCGAGCCCGCAACATCAAGAACAAGGTGGTGGTGAACCAGGACAAGGCCAGTCAGCAGATCAGTGCTCTGAGGACCGAGATCGCCAGGCTGCAGATGGAGCTGATGGAGTACAAGACGGTGAGCATGGCCTTTGACCCTTTGGGTTAGTGAGCGTTGACCTTTGACCCTTTGAGATAATGAGTGCTGACTTTTGACCCTTTGAGATAGTGAGCGCTGACCTTTGACCCTTTGGGATAGTGAGTGCTGACCTTTGACCCCTTGGGATAGTGAGCGCTGACCATCAACCAATTCATCAACCGACCGATAAATCAGGATAATATTTACATTTTTTACTTGTATCAGTGCCGTGAATGTGCGAATGCATTTGCTGATGTATTTTTCATGATCATCATGATGATTGCAGGATTTACAGACAGGTGTCCACAGGCAGCACATGTCCTCAAACTGAAGAAAGTTAAAGTGAAACTTAGAGGAATAAATAGTAAAGCATCTTCATAATCACGCCCCCCCCAGATTATTCTTCAGACCTTTCAGTGAGCAGTGTGTGGGATAAAGAGTATTGGAATGCACAGATTATGCACTTATTTTCTGGTGTCTTTGGTTTTCTGTTGCTGTTTACACTTTCCTTATCTTAGGATCTGTAAGTGAAGTGACTTAAACAGAGGCCTGAGTATTAAATGACTCTGCGTGAAATACTCGATTACTTTAAACATTAACTCTCGTACAGTGTGACCTATATTATGCTTCTTGCTTGTTGCTACTGTGTGCAATAGTGTGATTATTTTATTTATGCTTACATTTTTTTTTCAAAGAAATTACTTATGTTATTACATATCGGTCGATATCAAGTTCTAACACCAGCAGTAAAAAAACAGACACTTGTGTTCATGTTCTAAACACTGATCCTGTGACAGTAAATGTCTCTTTAGTTTCATTGTGATGACAGGATGAATTAACCTGTTTTCATCAGATACTGAGTTTTGTGTCACAGCAACATCATGAAAACCCTTCAGTCACATGACCCAGAGAACGGACCGTTAAAGTTCTGAATCCTGGCTACTTTGAACTGACTCCTCCCTCTTGTCTTTCTCATTGTCAGGGTAAACGTATGGTGGGTGAGGATGGTGTGGAGAGTTTTAGCGACATGTTCCATGAGAACACGATGCTGCAGACGGAGAACAGTAACCTGAGGGTGAGGGTCAAAGCCATGCAGGAGACCATAGACGCTCAGAGGGCCAGGCTCACCCAGCTGCTCAGCGACCAGGCCAATCAGGCGCTGGCCAGGGCCGGTATGTACACCTGACTCCGCCCCCCAGCCCCGCCCCAGAACAGCCCCAGACCTGATCTCCGTCTTCTGTCACTGTTTCAGGTGAAGGAGGTTCGGAGGAGATCGGTAACATGATTCAGAGTTACATCAAGGAGATCGAGGATCTCAGGTAAAAAGTATTGATATCTCAACAATCAATCAGTTTAGTGATAAGTGATCAGTCTTTATCAAAGGTGATAATGTAAAAATGTATCATTATTATTTTTATCTTCGTTTAAACCCATAAAACCATTTGTACACACCAAATTAGAGAAGGTGATTGATCCAAGAAACAAAGCAAAAAACTATTTTACAGAGAAATACACTATAAAAAAGTTTAATATTTGTATTGATCAAATATTTCTCATCTTTAAACATCATATGTAGTTTAATTTTACTACATTTATGCCACAGCTGTTTCACTAATCAAGCACTTTTTCTGCTTTTCCACCAACAAAGAACATAAATATTAAAGCTAAAAAGAACCACTGATGATTTATTTTGGTAAAAATGTGTCTTTATTTAAGTCTTCAGAGATATTTGAGACGATGTTTGGATGTTGCATCTTTTATAAACAATCCACATTTTGACACATTTTTTTTAATCAACATTAATGCTAAACTGAGAAATGCTGCAAGCAAAAGTGAAAGGAAATGACATGTAGAGGATTGTGTTTTGTGCATTTAGTTGTGGTTTGTTCCCCATGTGTTTGCATGTAATCAAAGGCACCAGGGACTATCATTGGTCAGTCTGAATTATGACTTATATAAAAAACTTTGGCAAAAACAGAACAAGAACATACTATTACAAAAATGTACAGCCTGGTCTATGAAGATGTGCTATTATCTGGATTGACATTCCGATGCACTGATTAAAGCTGTGAAAAACTGGCCAAATTTGTCCATCTGAAATGAATTGGTCCATTTTCAAGTATCTACCATTCACACACAATTGATCCTAAAATTATTCTGAAAGATGAAAAATGTGTGGCCCGGCCCAAAGATTATATATGTGACGTCATTACGATATCTTGTATGATTTCTGCACCAGAACATCATACCAAACCCCATTCACATACAATGGGAACAGAATAGTGACAGCTGATTGGCTGAAATTGGCCCCATTCTAACTTGGAGTGGAGAGGGCTGGGTTTTATATTTAAAAATATTTTTATTGAAATAGCACATCCATTTTACAATAGAATGTAAGGATTTACAAAACGTTTGCTTTTTCATTTCTGACACTTTATCAATATCATTCAAAGAAAATCAACCTGAATGGGGGCGGGGCAACCACTCGTTTCCTTAATTTGAGAGGGTTGAGTTTCATGTTCGAAAATCTACAAACAACTTTTCATTACCCAGATTCAGACCAAGACTATTTCTTGCTTTTACACCTAGACACAAGTCCACTAATCCAGCAAGAGGCAAACGCATGGGTTACATTTACTTGAGGAAGTATATGAAAGTCTAGTTTTGATCATGTTTTTGGAAGCTCTGACCTTCTCTCTGTGGGTTCCTTGTTCCTCAGAGCCAAACTCTTGGAAAGTGAAGCTGTGAATGAAAACCTGAGGAAGAATCTGTGTCGAGCCTCGAACCGTCAGTCGTTTTACGGAGGTCCGGGTTCCTTCTCATCTACGCTCCTGGTCCCTGAGAAGGAGACATCTGACATCATAGAACTGGCCAAGAAAGACCTGGAGAAACTGAAGAAACGAGAGAAGAAGAAAAAGAAAAGGTAGGCAGGTCAACATGGACCGGTTAAGGTTAACCGGGTTAACAGGGTTAGGGTTAGGGTTAGGGTTAGGGGCGTCATTATGGACCAGTGTTCTTCACTGGACAGGGTAACCTTTGTCCTATGTTCTTCCATTCTGTGTTCTTCTGTCTTGTGTTCTCCTTCCGGATCTCCATCTTGTGTTCTTCTGTCTCTTGTTCTTCCATTGTGTGTTCTACATTCTATTTTCTTAATCCTGTGTTCTGCCATTGTGTGTTTTTCTATCCTATGTTCTTGCATCATGTGTTCTCTGTCCTTTGTTCGTCCATCGTGAGTTCTCTGTCCTTTGCTTTTCCATTGTGTGTTCTCGGTCCTGTGTTTTTTTGTTCTTCTATCCTGTGTTCTCCTTCTGGTTCTCTGTCCTGTGTTGTTCTGTATTTTGTTCTTCCATTGTGTGTTCTTTGTCTTGTGTTCTTTTGTCCTGTAGTCTTCCATCGTGTATTCTCCGTCCTATGTTCTTGCATCCCATGTTCTTAATCCTGTGTTCTTCTATCCTATGTTCTCTGTCCTGTGTTCTTCTTTTCTTTGTTCTTCCATCCTGTGTTCTCCTTCTGGTTCTCTGTTTTCAGTCCTGTGTTCTTCTTTCCTTTGTTCTTCCATTGAGTGTTCTCCTTTCAGTTCTTCCGGTTGTTGTAGATGTTGTCACCTGTTCTATGTTCCGTCTGGTTCTGCTCCAGTTTGTGCAGGTCTTTGTAGAACAGACAGATACTGGACTCGTTGTTACCATTGTATTCAATACAACAGTAAATCAGTGTTTTGACAATAGAACCAGTCGATGTGATGAATCTTCTCTAACTCTAATCCAGACTCTGGAACCTGTAGAACCTCTAGAACCTCAGGCTGCAGGTTATAACGAAGCCTTGTCAGTCTTCATTAGTCTCTTCTGACCATTCTTTCCTCCATTCTTCCTTCTTTCCTTCATTCACGTCTTTCTCTTCTTCTGTGGTTTGACCTTTGACCCCTCCCGAAGACTCCAGCAGCTGTTGGAGGACAGAGACAGGGAGGAGGTGGAGGAGGAGGTGGTGGAGGAGGTGGAGGATGCCAGGTTTGTCACAGCTTCCACTCTTCAGTTGCCACTCCCCCTCCACTCCCATGATCCTTTGCTTCCTCTCAAGTTGCGTTTTCTTTGTTTTAACATTAGTTTTGTGGAGTTTTTTTTTTCCTCCTGCAGTGAAACAGCAGCTCTGAACCTCCATTAAACACCTTTTTTTTAGGATCTTCTGTTCTACTGTTCTTCTGTTGGTTTGGTTTGTTCTTCAATCTGCTGTTCTTCTTTTCTGTTCTTCTGTTTTGTAGTTGTTCTGTTCTGCCATTCTTCTATTTGTTTGTTCTGTTTTGTTTTGCTGTGCTGCTGTTCTTCTATTTTGAAGTTCCATTCTGTTGTCCTTCTGTTCTGCTGTTCTGATGTTCTTCTGTTTTGTAGTTGTTCTGTTCTTCTGTACTTATGTTCTAATGCTCTGCTGTACTTCTGTTGTTTGTTCTGTTTTGTTCTACTGTTCTACTGTTCTCCATTCTTCGGTTCGTTGTGTTTTGTTCTGCTGTTTTTCCATGCCATTATGCTTCTTTTCTTCTGTACTGTTGGTCTGTTCTTCTGGACTGTTAATTTGTTCTTCTATTCTGTATTCCTTCTGTTGGTTTGTTCTGTTTTGTTCTGTTCTTCTTCTGTTCTGCTTTTTTTTCTGATATTTTTTCTTCTGTTCTGCTGTTCTTCTGTTCGACTGTTCTTCTTTTCTGCCATTTCTTCTGTTGGTTTGTTCTGTTTTGTTCTGCTGTTCCTCTGCTCCTCTGTTCATATTTTGTTTTGTTCTGTGTTATTCTACTGTTATCCTGTTCTTCTGTTCTTTTGTTTTGTTCTGCTGTTCTTCTGTTCCTCTGCTCATCTTTTGTTTTGTTCTGCTGTTCTTCTGCTCTTCTTTTCCTCTGTTCTTTTGTTTTTTGTTCTTCTGTTCTTCTGCTGTTCCTCTGTTCTTCTTTTGTTTTGTTTTATTCTTCTGTTCTTCTGCTGTTCTTCTGTTCCTCTGTTGGTTTGTTCTGTTTTGTTCTGCTGTTCTCCTGTTCTTATGTTCCTCTGTTCTTCTTTTGTTCTGCTGTTCCTCTGTTCTGCCGTTCCGTTGGTTGGTTTGTTCTGTTTTATTCTGCTGTTGTCCTGTTCTTCCACTCATCTTCTGACTCATGCTTCATCCCTGCCTCCTGTTTCATCTTTTGGGGTCTTATTTGACCTGTGACAGAGGAACATGTGGAACCTGCTGAGCCATGTCTTATTTAATCTCAAATATTGTGTCTGTTTTTGGATCTAAACATGACGATAAATACACGTTTCATGTTCTGTCTCTGAACTGTTTTGTCATTGAACTCACCGTTTGCAGATGGTTCTTATTTTGATCAACAGGATCCATCAGATCCTGGGTCTTTGGCTGCATTTTCCTCCCATGCTTTTTGCTTTTGTTCTCAGACTCTGAAAGAAAATACACTGTTCTTTTTCACAAACCAAACGCAGCACCGTCAGCACAAACTGGTTCATTTGCAAAAAGACAGTGTATAAAAATCAAATGTCAGATATTTTACATGACTTGTGAAGATGCTCGTACTGTGTTCTCGTTTCTAAAGTGTCTCTGCATCGTTTTTCAGCGTCAACAAAGATGACGTTCCCGACAACGAACAAGAAAAGTCACCTGAGAAGGAAATGACGGAGCGAGTCAACGAAGACGGAGAAATTGTATGAGTTTTTTTTTCGCTGATTTAAAACTGCTGATGTTAAATGTTGCATATGCAGATGGTTTATTATGCTTTGTTCTGGTGTAGGAGATACAGGAAGGCAGTGACCATGAGGAGGAGGAGGAAGAGGAGGACGAAGAGGAGATGGACGTTGAGGAGAGCTCAGATGACTCAGACTCTGAATCAGACGAAAAAGGTACTGGAAAAACTATGGCCAACCCTAACCCCTACCCTAAAGCTGGACTTATAATAGGGTTGCACAATTAATCAAATTTTAATCATGATCACAATTTTGGTTGCAACGATTAAATGAACCTGATCGTAGACGATATTTACATTTAAAATGCAGACTCTGCTGCATATTCAATCAACCAGTAGTTCCGCCCACCACCACCAGGGGGCAAATGCATGGTGAAGACCTCATTAAGCTGCCGAAATAACAAGTGAGCGGACCCTGCAGCGGCAGCTTCAAGTCACTGAGCAGAGTCGTGTCTACCCCACAGAGAAACACAACTAATCTGCTCAACCAGGGTTTCTCTTATATATTCTGCATTTTATGTTTTACAATGTGATGATGGCAGCGGTGCTTAAAAAACACCCCCAAAAAACAGACTTTGAATTAACATGATTGTTAAGTGTGGGGATTTTACTTATAAATTTGACTCTAATTCCCTAATCCCTTGCATACTTTAATTTGGTCATTACCTTGATCTTAAAACACATCTAAAACAAGATCTAAGAGTAATGGTGAATTATTTATTGAATTAACCCCTAGTAACCTGAAAGGGAGTGAGAGGAAGTAAAACTTATTTCCTCCCACCCCCAGTTTCACTACTTAAACTTGTATGGTTGGAAATATGTCAGAAAAATTTGTTTTACACATGCAGTAGTAAATGTCAATGAATAAAGTTTAAAAAAGAGGAAAAAAAATCATAAAACCAAACAAAACACACACAGATCTAATTTAACCCAGACTCGTCCATCTGTACATGTTGAACACATTAAACATCCAAACCACATCATCCTGGTTTGTTCCGGTTCGTCTAGTTCGTTCGGTTTCCTCTGTGTTTGTCTTTATAAAACCTGTCTGCTGATAGACGTTTTCCTGTGACAGAGAACTACCAGGCTGACCTGGCCAACATCACCTGTGAAATCGCCATCAAGCAGAAGCTGATCGACGAGCTGGAGAACAGCCAGCGGCGTCTGCACACGCTCAAACAGCAGTACGAACAGAAGCTGATGATGCTGCAGTGCAAGATCCGGGACACGCAACTGGAGCGGGACCGTGTGCTCCAGAACATGAGTAAGACCACCATGGATCATCTTGGACCCTCATAGACCTCTGTAAACCACTGTAAATGGACCATAGACCACCGTACACCACCACAGACTACCATAGACCAACCATAGACCACGGTAGACTACTATAGACAACAGCAGACCAACTATAGATGCTGCTGACCACAATAGACCACCATGGACCCCGTAGACCATATTAACAGATCACTGACCACCATACACCATTGTAGACCACCATAGACCCCAATAGACCAACCACAGACCATGGTAGACTACTGTAGACAACTGGAGACCAACTATAGACTCTGCAGACCATTGTATACCACCACAGACCCCGTAGACCACTTTTGTCACTTGAATAAATAATGATTTGACATTTATGTGACATTCTACCTGATACCGATATAATAATTTATTACAGTGTTTTCCAACCCTGGTTCTCGAGGCACAGTGTCCTGCATGTTTTAGATGTAGCCCACTTCCAACACGCCTGATTCAAATGATCAGCCTATCAGC
>JAPTGZ010000023.1:36274122-36287692 GCA_029814645.1 Fowleria isostigma | reverse complement strand
CTCTCTCTCTCTCTCTCTCTCTCTCTCTCTCTCTCTCTCTCTCTCTCTCTCTCTCTCTCTCTCTCTCTCTCTCTCCAATTTCACTCATATAGCTGCAGGTGCCAATGATGAAAGGATCATGTATTTACTCATAGGCCTGGTCGAGAGAGGTATACATGTGTGGGTAAAAAAAATTAAATCTGTACTCCAATACCCTGTTATAGCTCCTTTTTTTTGGTTTGTTTTTTTGGGGGGTATTTTGTCTAGTTTTTAAATCTTTTTTTGGTTTTGAAAAATTCCCGTTGACCAAAAGTTACAGCTTTATGAAGACGGGCAGCTTGGTGAAAACACTTGGTGAAAATGTAATAAATTTTTTCCATATTTTAATTAATTATGTGTATCCAGCACATGTGGTGAGATTTTTATTCTATCATATTGCATGTAAAGTTGGTAAAGTTTGGGGCTTAGAGATTTTAGGCATTTGATATGTTATCATGGAATAAGTGTTTTTAAAAATGTTATGGTTTTACTTAGAACTGGAAAACAAAAATTATAGACGGTAAAGATATTTATACTATTATTATCATCTATTTTAAAGTATCTATAAAATCTTTTTTTTTTTTTTTAATAAATTATAGATAACTATGTGAACTTTGCATGTCTTTTTCCTTTGATTCGTTGTTTTTTTACTACTGTTTGCAGTGTTGTTTGACCATGTAACTACTTTTTGGAGTTCAACCGGGTGCCAAAAAGTAGCTGGACTGATTTAGAAAATAAGACACATAAGACGACTGGACCAAAATTCAAATACGAATTGTTTGAAGCAGTTGAGATTATTTTTTTTATTGTTTTTGACATAATAAAAATGTATTATGTAGTGATTAAACCATAAAGACCCAGCATAACTTTTGTATCAGTTCCCAAATAAAATCTCTATATTAACCTTTTTAACCCATTAAGACCAAAACATCCACCATCTACCAAAATCATGTGCTGATATAAACTGTTTAATTTCTGTTAATTCACTAATCCATATAAATAATTGGTGTAAAATGCAGTTTTTCATCTTTTTATGGTTATCAGATATGACCCATTTGGATGTTCAGAGGCTCTGTAGTTACCATGGAAACACCGTCACTGTCATCTTCTAAACACTGATTCATTGGTAAAGCCCATGGAGTCGGATCAATGACAGTGGATGGACACACTGAGTTTATGTTCAGTTAATGACAGATTTTACTGAAAAATTCACTTTTTCTTTAGTCCTGATATAACAACCCTCAAATTTACTCTTACTCTTATGAACATCCACATGATTAGTAAATTAAATGTTAGAAATACCTGATTTTCACTGAAAAAAAAACAACAAAAACATAACACATAAGATAATATTACAATAAATGGTGATAAACCACTTAAGGATGGTTGAATTTAAAGAAAAAATTATTTGGAAAGTGCTGCAAATGTCACACTGGGTTAAATATGAGTTGAGGATCTAATACAACTCCACTGCACTGATTTTTTGATGTAGAGTCCTCAGAATAAATGAGCACACCCTCCTTTGAAAAGTAAGATTTTAATCAATATCTCAAAGAACATAAGCACAGTTTCAAAAAATGTGGACAAAACTGAGTTTTATAGAACATTTTCTTAACTGAGAACATGATATATTGTATAGTGTTCCACAGAAAATGTTAATTCTCAAAGAAAACTAAAGGTTTTGTGACAAATTTGTTGGGGTGGACTCATTTATGCTGAGCGCTGTATGTAATTTAAGTACTTTAAACATCTAAAATACTCACCGCTGTGCCATTTTCCTCCTTCTTAATAAGTGAAAGCATGCTGGTGAGGATGCGGGCACACATGACCAGGTCTCTCTGCTCCTGCATGTGGGCCTGGAGGACTCGGAGCACCACTGGCAGAAGGATACACCGTGATTCTGCAACACACACACACACACAGCAAACACACATATAATAGAACCAGCAGGTAGGGGTAAGCAAGAATTGTCTCTGGAGGAGTTTTTAGCTGCATGAGCACATAATGCCTCTGTAATTAAAGGTACAAAAATGTAATTTGTTGTGCAACATTAATGTGATTTGCATGACGGATGCTTTTCCTGCTACACGTAGCCTTTAGGGAGTATATTATAAATAAAGGTGACACAGTAATTTGCTTCAGTCTACAGCCTTTATTAAGAATAATTTAATCGTGTGCTGCACTGTAGGGGAACATTTAGCCAATGTGTGTTCCAAAATTGCTGCACGGCAGGAGGGAACACCTGAACACTGTAATATGGGTTGGAAACGTGTCTGTATGATTATGCCTCATAGACTCTGCGCATTAATTAACTAGTTCTAATCTGATGTTTCCCTCTGTGTTGTTGACCTTTCCTGTGTGTTCATAATCTGCACAGCATTGTTTGGTATTTTGTTATTTGTTCATATTTTTTTTTTTTTTAATTGTGTTTACAGGCTTTAATTATGCATTCATATCAATATACTGCACACACACACACACACACACACACACACACACACACACACACCATGCCTCTGTTTATTTGTGCATGTCTTCACCTGGGTTGATATAAAGCTGGCTTTCCACCGTCTTGGCAATGCACTGCAGTTTGACGGCCTCCAAGGGGCATTCAGCGTGGACAGTGGTCGGCAGGCTTCCCAGAGTCTCCCTGACAAAACCGGCAACCTCTCGCACTGTGAAGATCTTCAACAGCTCACCATAAACTGCTGGAAATGTCCTCAGGAACACAGCCTGGGCACAACGGGGACACGTTTAATCATATGGATGCTAAATCAGCGATCATTTCAATCAATGCTTTTGATACATTACAGCTCAAAGCAAACACACAGCGTTACAAGATACTGTTGCAATAGACAAGTGTGCAACAAGTGCAACAACGGCATTAACATTGATGACATATAGAGATCAGTCGTACTTTTCATCTCATTTGGTTATTATCATTTATTTATTTACTTACTTATTTTATTACCCCTCCATTTCCCTCTTTTTTTCTCTCCCTCTCTTTGTCTTTTCTCTTCTTCTCACTCATTTTTAGTTAATTAATGATTATCTTTTGTCACGTTCCTGTTTTTTTTTTTTTTTTTTGAGAAACCCACATCACAACATTCACACCGCATGCACATCTTACACACTTCCCCACACACAAAACATTTACACAAACAAGACTGGACACTGATTTACACTACTTGGTCAGTCATACATTTGGCTTATTTTGTACAATGAATACGAATACAAATGAGGCTTTGTTGTCATTGCACATGTTACAGAGCAACAGAGCAATGAGATTCATGCAGTACACATCAAGAACATGTAGAACATAACAATCACAGGGGAATACAGGATGTGAACTGACCCAGTAGAGAGAAGAAAAGTAAACACGAGGGTCATTAAGATGGAAAAAAAGATATACATACACATATATAAATGGTCTGTACTTATATAGCGCTTTTCTACACATTAATGGTACTCAAAACACTTTACAATACAAGATTCACATTCACACATTCATGCACACATTCATACACCAGTGGGGGGTCTGCCACTATGCAAGGCACTACCTCACTACTCACTGGGGGCAATTACATAAGGGTTCAGTGTCTTGCCCAGGGACACTTCGACATGCGGACAGCTGGACATTGGATTTGAACCTCCGACCCTTCGATCACTGGACCACCTGCGCCACAGTCGCCCATTGTCTTATTCATTTTCTATTTTGTGTATATTTTTCCTGCTACTTTAATTATACTTGAACAGGTCTACCGTAACACAATAATTTCTCCTGAGATGAATAAGGTATTCTGGTTCTGAATATGGTGGATCCACCTTCGGGGTCTATGTGGGTCTATGTGGGTCTATGTGGGTTTTGATTCTGTACCAGGGTCTTGAGTCCAAACATGATCTTCATGTGTTTGATGGGCGAGACCAGTCCAGGCAGGAGTCTGTGCGTCTCGTCCATGAACGCCATCACGTCCTCGTAACGCTGTGTCGCCCTGTTCTTCAGGATCCAAAATGCTCGAGCAGCCGCCACGCGAAGCCTCCAGGGGGCGTCGAGGTCCAGGGGCTGAGAGTCCAGGTCAGGCCAACTGGAGGGGTCGACCACTGGGACAGAGACCACATCACATCAGAGGATAATACACAAGAACAGGGGAGTCCAACCCGGGGCCACCCTCCATCTATGGGTCACTGTGGTTTTGTCAAAAAATAGTAGGAATGAACATCTGAATTGTCAAAAGTCATAACTCTGGTGTTTGTTTCTGTTCAATCACTGACAATAATGTGCAATAATCCTGTATAATGTGAATCATGTGCAGTAAGTTTTTGCATAATCCTCTGTTCTTGAAATGAAAATGCAATATTTATTCAAACATAAATCAACTGTTCATATATAGACTTTGTTAAAGATAGACATGCTGTTAATATTCTTACCCCGCCCACTGAAGGGGAGACAAGGAGCATTGTTGTTGGTTTGTTTGTTTAACATTTTAGCTAAATAGCTAAACTATTGGTTCAATTCATACAAAATTAGTTTTCTAGATTGCCAGTGGTTCAGAATACATGTTACTACATTTTGGGAAAGGTAGGTCAAAGTCCAAAGTTTTTATGATTATTTTAAAATCTTCCCATTTACTTGTAATGGGCAGAATATGCACAAGGGGTGGGGTTTGTTGTGCCTGGCACCAATTTGTTATTAATATTGTGTCTATTCATACTTTATGTCTATTTTTATTATATTCTACTTTTAGTTCAATTCTCATTTTAATCTATTACATTTTAGATTCTATTGTCTTATTTTACTTTTAGTTTTTGTCACCTTCAATTTGCTCTATTATTTTCCTTGTATATATGTATATATTCTTTTTTTTTTTTTGTTTCACTGATTGGATTACCATTCTTAATTTCATTGAACACATGACAATAAAGGCAGTTCTGTTCGGAATATTGAATGAACTGAATAAACCATGACTTTTTTTTACATTGATGTCATCATAAATCTATCCCATCATTGCCCGTCTGCAAATAAGTACAGGCTATACACAGAAAGTGATCATTTTTTGACAGTGCATCAACCAGAATATGTGTCACAGTGAATTTTTTTTTTTTTTAACTCAATACATGCTATTTCATTGGTCTTTGTAGTTTGTTTAACATTAAATTTACACACATAAAAATAGAGCTTTATCTCAATTACACAATGTAATTTTGATTTGGAAATAGCCACCAATTAAAAATCTTACATTTCCCCCCTTTATTTTAGTTGCATATTATCATCAAGTAATAGGTTATTACTATTTTTTTATATATTATTTGTTCTTCGTACTATGTTGCACATTTTTTCTTGCACTTTTATTCTGTTGCTGCCTTGACCTGTGAATTTCCCCTTGAGGATCAATAGAGTATCATCTAATTTAATTTAGTCTAATGATGCTATCTCATCTAATTTAGTATAATCTAGTCTAATCGAGTCTAATCTAACATTAATTTAGTCTAATCAAGTTTGATCGAATCGAATCGAATGAAAAAAATATCAGTGGAATACAGAAAGAAAATAGTGGTTTGTTGCAGTAAACGTTTAAAAATCAACACTGAATTGGATGCTGCCTTTATGTGCTACACGAATTATCGTTAATTGTAATTTCAAAGTCGAAAATTGCACTTCAATGACCCCTCAAGTCGGATTTTCGTTCTGTTACTGTTAGCTAATGATTTTGCAGATTTATAGCATAGATAATTTGCAATATATATTTATTGCACATAAAAAATGTTCTATCAGGTCAATTAAAACGTCCAAAACGGGTTTCCCAAAGAAGTATCCAGTTACAATAAACTATAAGTTATCCATTATTCGTTTACCTAAGATAAACAAACGCACATGAACACAACACACTTCATTCTTTATTTATTTTTTTGTAATTTCAAATTCACAAACGGAAAGTTTCGTCTTCCCGATAGTACGTGAAGGCATCAAACTAAGTTATCAGTGTAAACCCACCTTGCCGAACGTCCATCATCCGGTGCACCCACAGGTACTCTATGATCCACAGCGGCAGCCGGGGGAAGCTCCTCAGGTCTCTGAGCTCCATCCAGACGAACACACAACCAAACACCAGCCCCGATGCACCTCACATATCCCGGTAGGGGCGACCCGGACCCGCCTGGACATGTATCGACACGTCCCGGGTAGAGCCTCCCCCGGTCCACCCAACCTTCAGCGGATACAACCGACGCAACGCGCATGAGACACAAAATAAAGGACAGGGAGACTCCGTTGATTAACTTTACGCATTGATAAATTAAAAAATAATAATAATAAATAAACTTTAGAACTGGGAAAAAAAAAATACGACCCGGTCTGACAACACTTCCTCATTTCATATCACGTGGTCTTTCCAACACCCCGCCCCTTAAGGAGATAGTGATTGACATATTGATCATTTTAGCCCAAAGTTGCTTTATTCAATTTTAGGCGCATTTTCCACAGGACATGTATAATCTGAACAACGTGACACCAAAACTATCACAATATCAAAAAGAAATGGACTTTGGAAAAAATGTCGCGAAATCTGCCAGGGTAAGTCTCGTCCGAAGGAGGCTAAAATGAAGCGAAAGATAATTATAATAAAATAATTTGTTACTCACTTGTTTTACATAACTGCCAAGTTCGTTTCGTTATCTTTATAAATGGAGGATCTTTGGCCCACCGGTTGATGTCAAAATAAGATTTGTTAAGGACCATTAACCGTAATTTAACCGACGAACGCATACAGACTTTTATTGTGGAACTAGTGTAACATGTAACCTTCTCACCCGGAAGTGGTTGATTTGTCAGAAGACACCTTTCTGTCATCTGTCCTCACCTTTTACGTTTAATTAAGCTCTTTTTTCCCACTCATGGCAGAATGAGGCTTTGTGTAATGTATCGGAGATAAGTAACTCACCCAAATACTTAAATGTAACTACATTTAACGCTGTTAAATGTAGTGCTTATTTTATATTATAATATAAATGTTTCAAGATGCTAAAGTTTTAGCTTCGTAGCTTGTGGTCACTGGATGCGGGGAGCGCGTCATTTGTTTTACGTGCGTAGGCCGTCGGCGGGGTTTAGTGCAAAGTATACACATATTGGACAGATTTCTGCGTGTTGGCCGCATCCGACGTCAAAGAAAAGACATTTATGTGTCACAGAGTGAAACCGACAGAGGTGGGTATCTGTTTACCTTTACTCACGTTTGTTTGACGAGCTTGTTAATAATGCGGGTTTGATACAGCTTGGGTGCCTCCTTGTGGTGACACCTGAAACACCCGCATTAACTCCGACTGTTTTACTCTGAACCCAGTCCAGTTTGACTGAACAGTTCTGTTGTAATTACACCCTTTTCAGTTATGTATATTTGTGTGGGTATATTTAATTTGTTTACACTGGTTATTATAAAAGCAGATACACCTGAGCAGTAAAAAATATAATTGACTTTCTAGATGAGACTGTAAAAGCACAGCAAAATAGGGAAAATAATTGCATTATTTAAATGTATATCAAAATTTTAAAAGGTAACGCTTGCATATACATATTTGTGTATTGAAGCGTTGTTCCACTGCTAAAGTATAATTGTATGTGGAAAACTCAGATTTTGTAGAACTGACTCAAGTAGTTAAATATTTACTTGTCAAAACTATGACTTTACCAAAATGGCATTTCGTATTTTTTCCATTAGAACATTTTTCTACATCTATATGTGAAATGTTCAGCTGTTTAAGTTAATGTCAGTTCTGATTCTTAAGTTGAGATTAAACACAAACATTTTCCTCGTCGTGTTGTTTTCAACTTAACTCTAATTACACGATTTTCTTTGTTTCTTAAAATAACTGACGAACACCTGTTGTTTGGTCCTTTACTTCAGTCTGATTCTGTATCAGGTGTGTGGTTTCTATCAGACTTACAGTGTTGTGTTTGTCGTCCTTACAGCTCTGTGCCCCGCCCCCTTGACCCCTGCTGACGTCGAACCCCTCCTGATACAGCGTCATCATGAACCGGGCGTGGTGTGCGTCCATGCGTCACCTCAGACTGGCCGTCAGACTCTGTGCCCGTGCCTCTGGTTCTGGGGCGTTTGCTTTGACCTCTGGCTTCCCCATCCTCCATGACCCCGCCCCCCCTCCCCCTGGACCCTGTGAGCGCTTTTACTGCAGCAGCGTCAAGGTGCGCTCCTATCTTCAGTACATGAAACGCAAGATCATAGCTCCGCCCACCCCTCCGTATGGTCACGTGTGCCAGGTGGGTGACCCGGTGCTGCGTGCACACGCTGCCGCCGTCGACCCTGCAGTCATCAAAGGTCCTGAGGTCCAGAAGGTCATCGACACCATGGTCAAGGTCATGAGGAAGCTGGAGTGTGTGGGACTGAGCGCACCTCAGGTGGGCGTCCCGTTGAGGATCCTGGCCCTGGAGTATCCGGAGAAAATGATGCAGGAGAGTCCGCCGGCGTGGCGGGAGGCCCGCGGTCTGTCCGTCCAGCCCCTCAGGGTCTTCATCAATCCCCAGCTGAGGGTGTTGGATGGACGGACGCTGCTGTTCCAGGAGGCCTGTGAAAGCATCTCCGGATTCTCCGCTGCGGTGCCCAGATACCTGTCAGTGGAGGTGTCAGGTACAGGACCCAAACGCACCAGGGTTTGATCCTAAATGCAGTGGGTTTTGATGCCAAATGCACCAGGCTTTGATCCTAAGTGTACAGGGGGTTAATGCTAAATACACCGGGGTTTGATCCTAAATGCACTGGGGTTTGATGCTAAATGCACCAAGGTTTGATCCTAAATGCACCAAGGTTTGATCCTAAATGCAGTGGGATTAACGCTAAATGCACCAGGGTTTGATCCTAAATGCAGTGGGATTTGATCCTAAATGCACCAGGGTTTGATCCTAAATGCACTGGGGTTTGATGCTAAATGCACCAAGGTTTGATCCTAAATGCAGTGGGGTTTGATGCTACATGCTCCAGAGTTTGATGCTCTGGGGTTTGATCTTGATCCGTCTTTGTTGGTCCTCCAGGTCTGAACCAGGACGGCGAGGCGGTTTCGTGGAAGGCCAGTGGTTGGCCGGCTCGGATCGTCCAACATGAGATGGACCACCTGGACGGGGTTCTGTACATCGATCGGATGGACTCAAAGACCTTCATCAATGTCAACTGGCCCAAATACAACGAGTAAAAACCAAAAACCAGGCAGATCCTCAGCGCAGACAGAACCTGTCGACCCACGGATCATCAGTGGATCATCAGCGGATCTAAGGCTGTGTTTACACAGACGATATAAAACTGACTCACACCAGCTTTTAGACGTATTGGACTCATATGTAGTTTATCTATGACGGTCTGAACAGAACAAACCAGAACTCTTTCACATCTGGTCCTGAATCTGATCCATATCTTACATTTTTGATGTGACTTGAGTCTGATTCATTTGATTTTACCGTCAATGAAATGTGACAGACGTCATAATTCTACTCTGGAGGAGGTGGAACCAGATCCATACTTTGCTTGTTTTTCTTTAAATGTATGTTCAAGAAAAAAATAATAAATACAAAATTTCCTTAAAATGCATGAGAATTCTGTTAACTTTTCGCAAGTTGTTTTTCCTTTTTAATAATTTTGTTCATTTTTGTAAATGTAATTTTATTTCATGTGACAAATGTCATAATTCTACTGGAGGTGGAACCAGATCCATTTTTCCTTCATAAAAAAAACATAATGGATGCAACCTCGACCACGAGTTTGATTAATCATATTTACATTAGAGACACTACAAAACAAACCAGGAAAATATAGAACGAACATTTTAGTAGAACTGAAGATAAATGAGCCAAAACTGAACCTAATCATGGGCCCAGTTTAGTCTGAGGTTTAAACCCATGGTTCTGTCTCCAGGACACAGACTTAAATACATTTGATAAATGAGTCGACGAGGGGGTGTTTCAAACATAGATGTGGATTTGAGTTAATCTGTAAAGATCTGAGGCTGAAGGATGTTTATGACAGTTTAACTGAACTTCTGGAAACTCCTCATTTTATGAATCAAACACATTCAACTCTGTCCACTTTGACCCAGTTTTACTTCAGTGTTCACACATACAACAAATAGTTTCAACTGAATTCTTTGTGCTTTTGCACCACATTTCATTTGAGACACAAACAGTAACAACATCCACAGCTTTTTAAAAAAACAAAAACTGTTGAGATAATGAAGTGGTCAAAGAGTAACATTAGTAAGAAAAGCATGTAATACTGAATTAAAGGCTCTGATTGGGGGGGGGGCAGTAGATGACGTCAGGACCGGTTCTATCACATTATTCACAGCCGCTTTTATAATGTTTGTTATTTTATCCAAACTATAGTCTACTCCCAATAGTATATTTGGGCGGCTGTGGCGCAGTTGGTGGAGTGAGTCGTCCATGATTGACAAGTCGGCGGTTTGAATCCCACCTCCAACTGTCCACATGTCAAAGTGTCCTTGGGCAAGACACTGAACCCTAAATTGCCCCCAGAGAGGCCTGGTTAGTGCCTTGCATAGTGGCAGCCCACCACTGGTGTATGAGTGAATGGGTGAATGTGAGGCTTGTATTATAAAGCCCTTTAAGCATCATTAATGTGGGAAAAGAACTATATAAATACCGACCATGTAGTCATTTAAACTGGATTGGCCACGCCTCCATCATCTGGGTTGTGTGTTTTTTGTTTTTATTTGTGTTTACTCGTGAGACCAATGAGTAAATGTACGTTTAGATTAAACATACTGATTTCATTGGGGGGGGGGTTGATTAAAGCATCACTGACCGTCATCTAAAATTCCCACAATCCCTTTAGTCTTTCACCCTCCTCTGTGGAGGCGGAGCCACAGGTTGTGATTGCCTTTGGCTTGTTCTGTGCAGATTTTTTAAGGCATTTTTAAGGCGACTTTGTTCAATGATCCTCATTAGTACTGGTCATCATGGTTACACGGAGGACGACTGGTCGAAGGTCCGCCCACAGGTGCAGGTGATGGGGTTCCGGAACCAACAGTCCTTACAGTATTCGTTTCCACAGTATCTGCACAGAACGTGAGGTTTCCCCCGACACCGCTTCCCGAAGGAGCAGGTCCCCAGGGTCCGGACACTGTGGCGTCGGCTTTGGCACAGTTGGGCGTCGGGGCAGGACTCGGAGTGGAAGACGAGGCAGGAGAAGCACAGACGATCCGGGTCAGGGTGGGCGGGGTCACAGCAGTTGTGGTAGGCCATGGGGATGGAGACGTTGTCGTCATGGAGACACAAGGACGACAATGCCGCGCCTCCGATTGTCGATAATTCTTTCATCTTCATTCTTTCATCCATCATTTTGTCGATGAGCGTCACGTGGTGGCCGTTGTTGCAACACCGCTCGTACAAGGCACAGGTGATGTTGTGGAAGGTGTCGCAGTCGACACAGTGGTTGAGCACCACACACTGAGACTGGAGACAGCTGCAGGCGTGGTCTGCCTCAGCTCCACCCTCCATGAACCATGAACTACTTGTGTATGCGCCACTCGACTCTGCATCCACCCTGTCAGATGCAGCCTCCCCCTGTGGACGGCGGCTGAATGTCACACCAGATACGGAATTAAGCGGCGAGGCCCTCAGTGTGGATCGGTAGACGTGTTCTCTTGACGCCGACGGGGAGGACGGCGTCTTGTTGCAGTTAGCTTTGATGGCGGGGGTGTGGCTCTCAGGCATCCACGTTAAAGAGTGGGGGTGCTGGTCGTCAGGGACGCCCGCCTCCTCATGACCCCCGTTGACCTGGTCGTCGGTGTACAGATCCATGTCACCTTCACCGTCAAATGATGCCATCAGAGTCTTCTTAGTGTTGTCAAGGGCAACCTGCAGAGACGTGGAGAAAATGAAGTGTGTCATTGAACAGGTGAACGCAGAGACAAGACTCACAGTATGTGTCCAGTAATTATCAGGATTATATAAAGCAGGAGTCACTAACTGGTGGACCGTGGTCCAGGTCTGGACCCAGACGCCATCCAATACGGACCCGGAGCTAAAATCATTAGATTGTAAGGGAACTTTAAATTTGATGGCGCGCTTCTATTTTTAACCGGCACAGCTGTTCTAGGGTTTACGGTACTGGCTGTAGATCAGGAAATACATCTCAGGTGACGCTACTCAGCCAATGAACTGTCTGCATTCCAGTCGGTAAACGCTGAAGCGTTGCATTTGTTTGAGGGACAGACGAGAGAAAGAAGAGCAAAAGACAGGAAGGGAAAAGAAAGGAAAGGAAGACAGAGTAGACAAAAAGACGAGTGAGCTATCAAGGAGAGATTCATAAACAGAAAGCTGGTTGAGAATAATAATAATACATTTTATTTGTAACGCATTTTACAATTGACATCAAATCTCAAAGTGCACAATAAAAAGCAGAATACAATAAAATCACAGATAAAACCAGCACAAAGAAATACCAGTTGAAAACAACAGACAAAAACAAAAGAACAGCAGTTAACAACAAACAAAAACATCAGAAAGAGATTAACTCAACAGATAAAATCAATCAGTGAAAGCTTTTCTAAAAAGGAAAGTTTTGAGTCCTTTTTTAAAGAGACAGTTAAGACAGTTGAGACAGTTAAAGCACTTTATTACCTCTGCCAAGGAGGTTATGTTTTTGCCGGTGTTTGTCTGTCTGTCAGCAAGTTTATGCAAAAACTACTGGACAAATTTGGATGAAATTTTCAGGAAATGACACAAGGAAATAGGGCTGCACGATTAATCAATTTTAAATCGAAATCCAATTTTTTAATTAGGAAGATTTTTAAACAGATAATCGTCAAATCAATTTTATCTCTCTTGCGTCTCTGCGCGTCCGTCTCCGCCCTCCGGGTTACCATAGGCACTTCCTCCTGTCACAGCAGTCCTTCACAAAACTCCATGTAATGACCACGGACCTTAAATCTGTGATGACATCACGGAACTCCATAGTCGGACTGTGTGTCCAGCACACATCAGAGATTATCAGCTCATGACTGGGCGAGCCCTAAATGTTACGTGTCACACGCACCGCGTCCGCGTCTCGCAGCTGTCTATGATTGTCTCACTCATCTGGTCCATGCACACGTGACTGATGCCTGTCACTGACTTACATTGGTAGAACTTCTGTGGCCCATCACAGAACCACATGCGACTAGTCTGTTGAACGAGTCATAATGTCCGGTAGCATGCACCCTCCCCCGGTCCGTGGACCTGTGAGTACCTCCGATGAATTCTCTTTCTTTTCTGTAGACCCAAAAATCAAAATCGAGTTTTTAGAGGAAAAAAAATTGAAATTTTATTTTAGGCCAAATTTTGCAACCTTGAAGGAACAATTGATTAAATTTTGGGAGTGATCCAACATTTTAGTCCCATCCAAATGCGCTAATTTGGTTTGAATCGTGCTTTTCAAGTCTCCTCTCCTTCATGGGTGTGGGAGGGGCTACCTGCGCTTCACTGCTCTGTGTGTGTGTGTGTGTGTGTGTGTGTGTGTGTGTGTGTGTGTGTGTGTGTGTGTGTGTGTGTGTGTGT
>JAPTGZ010000023.1:36230992-36246184 GCA_029814645.1 Fowleria isostigma | reverse complement strand
ATCAAAAAAACAACAAAATTGTTTTAAAATTTTAAAAAAAAAAAAAAAAAAACCATTTGTTGAGTCTGGTATCCATGGTGACCATACACTAATACATCTGTAAATCACATATTTTTGGTCCGTTTGAAAACAAAATTATCAGAAAAACTAAAGTTGAACTACAGTGGAATAAGTAAAAAAAAACACAAAAACAAAAAAACAACCAGGTTCACGGGTTTAAAAACCCCCAGTCTGAACAGAAGGAGACTGATCAGAACCACATCGACAACTAAGAGTCGCAGTCATCCTCATCATCTGGACATGAACTGGGTTTTATTCAGCCTGGTCAGTTTTATTTAGTGTGGTTGTGAAAACCTTTGACGGTTCAAGTGGTTCAACTATAACGGAGTAAATCCAACCCGGTCTGAGGCTCTGGTCTGAGCTGGGATGGATGGATGGACATCTGTTCAGGGGTTGGCTCTGTCTGGTTTCAGCCTAAGAAAAAAAACAAAAAACAAAAAACATGTAATTTATAAAATTTATTTATTTATTTCGCACTTAACATGTAACAATAAAAGGTCACCATAGACACAAAGATATAAAGTTAGGTGCAGGAAGAGGCAAAAAACCCACAAGGGCTTATGTTCAAGCCTCTACATCATAAGAACATAATAAATACAATAGCAGTGCATTCATTAAAAGCTAAATGACACACCGTTTAAATTCAACATGTAGTACAATCAGAACAATACAATGAGTTCTCAAACACTTCGGTTAAATAGTAAACATTTCCTTATACTCTTTTTAAAAGAGTTTTCTGTCATGTCCACACTTACAAGATGTGAAAATTGATTCCACAATTTACAGCCTCTATAACAAAGGCAAAACTGAGATCTTGATGAGATGCATTTTGGGATGTAAAGATTCAAATTTTGACGCGTTCTATATCTATGTAGCTGAGCATTAACCTTACAGTAAAATGTAAAATGCAAAAGGTTCAGGGATGGTAATTATATTAATTATATATTATATTAATATACAATTAATAGATATTAATATATATTATCAAATATATTAATTATATTGATTATATTAATATAATTTGACCAGAATGACCCGATTAAACCAATTCAACCAGGATCAGACGGTTGTTCATAATGTGACAGGTTCAATATAAAGAACAGAAGGTTCATCATAATGAACATGGATCATGTTGGAGTTATTTTTACCCCACCCCCAGAGGAGAAGCAAGGGCTATTGTTTACGGTTCAGTTTGTTTGTTAACACTCTAGCAGTAAAACTATTGGTAAAACTATGTTTGGTAAAACTATGGTTGAATTCATACCAAATCAGGTTTATAGATTGTCAGTGATACAGAATAGATGTCATTACATTTTGGAAAAAGAGGTCAAAGTTAAAATATTCTATGAATCATATAAATCTTTTTTTTCCTTCCATTTACTTAGAATGGGCTTTTACACAGGGGTTTGTTCATATATCATTAATAGCTTGATTTAAATGAGATTTTATTCCTTAAAACCTGGTGAAGATAGATTTTTTTTAACAGCTGTTGACTGTATTTTTTGATTTATACAGTCTCAATAAAAAGTGATATCAAAAATCCCCTTTGTGAAAGCCCTTGACTCCAATATGTCAACAAAATGAAACTAGAACTGTGAATCTGGCTTCATCTATTGTTCAGATTTCTGTTCTGTAAGGTTATGCAAATTTGCACAAATTTAAAGATAACATTTCATAAAACTTGTGATATAAAAAAATGTCACCTCACTGCAACCAGACAACTAGGGAAGTTTCATGGTGATATCTAATATTTTTTTTAGTCTCGCCTTAAATAAACCTAAATACAAATGAATGAAAAAAACAAAATGTACAATTAATGACACATCAGCCACATTATTACTTTAGTAGAGATTAGATGAGACCGACTGGTGTCCCTGCTCTAACAGGTCTATAACATCCATAGATAATGAGGTTTTAAAGTCTCTGTGCTTCAGTGTGATGGTCCAAATACTTCCTCTGATGGGGCAGATATGTGACAGCCCTGTGGACTCAGTGGGCTGTACACTTTAATATTAGGCTGTGGTGGATTCGTTGTGTCAGTGGGAGTTTAAGGCTGTCGCATGTTATAAAATGCAGTGTCATCACACCCCGTCCTGCTGAGGGTCAGTGTGGGGACATCAGACACACTCGTCCATCAGCCTACGACTCTCCTCAGCACCAACTCCAGCTCTGGATCCACCACTGGGATGAGCCTTTAGAGTTCAGTCTGTTCCACGGATCAGGGTCAAACCAGGATCCACACAGACAGCAAAAACAGAACCAGTGTCCCTGTACGTCAGCCTCATGCTCTGAATCAATCCCCGGTTGAATGTGTGAGGTTGTCAGGTTCTGTGTTTGAGTACTCTGGTCTGGATGCAGGAGATCAATCTAACACTAGAGGTGGGTGGTACTTTCAACTGGAGGAGAGTCCATATATGACTTCTATCAGTGATCAATAGGAACTATATTTATATATGCAACTATTTACATGTTATAAACCATCAAAATATAGACCATTAGAAGGAAAAGAACATTTTGATAGAAAAAAAAAATTCAAAAATCAAAACTGTGAAAAACCTTGTAGACATTGTCCCAAAGACACATACATATAAGATTAGAAATGAATCTGAACAGTAGTTTCAGAGAAGATGTTGGAAGAAATAACTAAGGAAGACAAAGACACAGACCCCAGACACATCAGCTCATGGCCAATGGGGTTAAAAGTCACCTTCAAACCAACATGATGGTGCCAACAATGAACCGATGTGTTCCGATTAAACCATTCAAAAGTTTAGTTCATATGAATCAAGTGTTTTATTCAACGACTGCTTGGACATTTGTCAGTAGGTTTTGGTCCTCGTCACAGACTGAACTTATGAACCTTCCACACAAACACTAGGAAAAGGAAGAGGAGGAGGAGGAGGAGGAGGAGATAAAGGAAAAGGTGAAGAATGAGGAAACGCAGGAGGAGAAAAAGAAGGAGACAGAGGAGGAGGAGAAGAAGACAGGAGACAGTTGGAGAAGGAGGAGAAAAGGAAGGAGAAGGACATAGAGGAGAAGGAGAAGACGAAGGAGAAGAAAAAGGAGACAGAAGGCGAAGGAGAAGACAAAGGAGAAGGAGACAGAGGAGAAGAGAGAAGGAGAAGATGGAGGAGAAGAAGGAAGGAGGAGGAGGAGAAGAAAGAGACAGAGGAAGAAAAAGGGAGAAGGAGGAGATGGAGGAGAAGAAGAAAGACAGAGGGAGAAAAAGAAAGGAGAAGGAGGAGATGGAGGAGAAGGACAGACGAGACAGAAGGAGAAAGATAAAGAGAAGGTGAAGAAAGAAAAAAAAATGGAGACAGAAGAGAAGAAGGAAGGAGAAGATGGAGAAGAAGGAAGGAGACGGTGGAGGAGATGGAGGGGAAGGAGAAGGAGAAAAGGGGAGAAGAAGAAGAAGAAGAAAATATTTTGGTTGATGTGTCTGCGGTTGTGTTTGTCCAGTTGGTCCATGGGTGGACTTATCTGTTCCTGTTATCTGTTGTCATGTCTCTGGGGGGGAGGGGCTTACCTGGTCCTGGTTCAGATGACCTTGTCGGCGTGGGGCTGGGCTCTTCCTGTGTGAAGTGATTCCACGTAGGCTAAGGCACTCTGCATGGAGGTCAGACAGTATCCCTCCTCTCCTATCAAATATCTGAAAACACAGACGTATAAACAGTGGAGACAACTGAAAGTCCAAGTATCAGACTCACACTGTGTTTGTATAGAATCCAACACTAAACTGTGCCTTTATTTGATTAGTAAAATCAGTAATTATTACATGTTGGTATTCCCCGTCGGTTAACCTATTTTTATTCAATAGTCCACGGTTCATCTCCTACGTTGCCGCCTCCTCCGTCTCTTACACTGTAATACTTTTAATACAACCATGATATCATTGACTTCTACGAGCTTGTAAAGACACTGCTCCATGTTGTAAAACAGAAAATGCCTGCCAGACAATATAAACAATACAACAAAATTAAAACCATGGAAACAACTCTTCAGAGTGGAGTTTCAGCTTGAAAAAACAGTCCATACCAGCACCACCTTCTGATTTGGAGAGAAACTACAACACTTCCTCAAAACAACATCGCTACAGTACACTCAGTAGTGGCATCAGATATGAATGACACCTATGTGACGTAGAGCTACAAGTAACTGTAAATCCAGTTTAAAGTGTTTAAATATGCTCACCTGGATACTGGAGGGTTAATGTTGTATAAATCTGTCTAAACATCTAACCTTCCTAACATTGACACTGCAGGATAAGTGTGTATCCACAACTGTTAAAAATACACTCAGTCCCATGTGGCTCCACATTCACATCCATCAGAACCTGTGGTCGAGTCCGACCAACCCACTCAGGCCTTGGCTGCTCCATCCCTGTGCCTTCCAACCCACTCCACTGCATAAACACCAACAGGGACTTAAGTTTTTTATAGAGAAGGAAAACCAAATCCCAGATATCTTGACATTCCTGCGTCCTGCCAATCCAACCAGATGGGCTTTTACAGCCAGCTGGCTTTAATGTGGACATTGGTCCGTCGCACGCCATTTTAATGACCGACCTGCAGCTCAGTCACCCTTAGAACCTTAGAACATGTTATGTATTTAAACTGACATGGACTCACCTTCACACCGGATACAAAATAATAACAAAATGTAAAGAATTCTTCCTCTTCCTTCTCTCAAGAACCAATAAATCAAGAACCAATAAATCAGGTTTATTATAGTCTTTATTTTACCTCCTGTTTCTAAAAGCAGGAGGAGAAATTCAACTAAGTAAATGAAAGTTAACACGCTTATCTGTTTATTTTATTCTTACCATGTCTCCAGAATAGAGATTTAAGGATATATCCTTAATAGGTTAAAAATCGATACAGCAAAAAATTTGCATCGATGCTACTTCAACAATAGGAGGTACTATCTGCTATCCCCGCCACCTTTTTTGACACCATGGTAGCAAGCGTTGCAGACTCCAAACCGCACCACCCTATTCATTTCTATGGGACACGTCCCAACGTTTGAAGACGCTTCCGCAAAGCATTGTGGGTACAGGGCACATCCAAATTGATGGTACAAAATCATCCTCTTTTCGAAACACATACTGGAGAACACATTGCAGAGGTTCTGAAATCTGCTAAAGCAGAATGGGAGAAGAAAAGTCTAATCATGAGATAGCTGTTGTGACGGATAACACACAGAACATGGACGTTGCTGTGACAGAAGCTACTGGAGCTACAAGCTAATCATCATGTAGCCACGTGTTTGAAAAGCAGCCTGGATGGAAAAAAAAAAATGATTCGAATGGTATATTGTAGGCCCAAAATCGAGATTTGAATCGAATCGTGGGGTGAGTGTATCCTTACATCCGTACTTCAGAGCATCTTAACCCTGTAAGGAATCTTATAACAGGACTATATGTTGTTTTTGCAATAAAAATGTCAGAAAATGGCTTTTTTGTCAATTCTTTTGAAGTCTTTTTCAGGAAGAACATAACTTTATATGTGACAATTAATTATTATTATTATATGTAATAAATGTTTAACACAGTGTATCAACTCAAATTAAGTTAAAAAAGAAGAAATTAGGTAACAAAATGAACAAAAGCAGTCAATATGATCAACAAAATGAACAATAAAAAAACAAAATAATCCAATCAAATAAATAACTAATTTGAACAAATAAGCCACACACTGCATATATTTCTGAAAAAATCAAAATAAGCAACAAAATAAACAAATAAATAAATAAAATGCCTAAAAAATTAGCAAAACGAAGAAAAATGCACAAAATGAAAAATGCCACAAAAATAAGGTTGTAGATGTCTGTTTTTATGTTGTTAGTGAAAAATTTTGCTTAAAAAGTCACTGTCACTGTTTTGATATAATAATTTTCAAATTTACTTTTTTTTTGAAAAACATCTTCATGATCAGTAAATTAAATATAAGAAAATATAAGATTTACTAGAATGCTGGAAAATGGTGATTAATCATTTAGGAAGGTTAAATGTAGAGAAAGATTAATCTGGAAGTTGCTACAAACATCGCAACGGTTAAACTAAAAAGAGTAAAGCTAATAACAATAAAGTTAATAACAACCCATGATGTCAATGACTGACTGTGAGTAAGGATGTTTCTGTTTAAGCTGAGTCTGATGATGTTCAAGGAATAAAAGTTTTTCTCTTTCATGAGCGAAAAACCTAAAATACTGATACCCAAGATGATTCTGGTTTAAAGCGTTTTATCTCCTAATCTGAGCCAGACCACATGGGAAACTATGTCTCAGGCAGGTTGTCATGAAAACTAGGAGACAATCATATTTTCCTAGCATGATGACTCAACATGAATGAACTCACCCTTCATGAATGAACTCCTCCAAGGCAGCGCATTCAGACACCAGCTGAGGACACTGACAACGCAGGGCCACGAAGGACAGGATGGGCAACAGGTCATCTGCACCGCTGTGAGACGATAAGGACAGGAAGCAGGTAAATGAGAACACGACAAGTAAATGAGAATAGAACACAGGTAATACTGACAGGTGAGACAGGGCTGTAGTTCTTCACATGAATTTGACATTTATTATATTCACAGTCAGTCTGAAGTCACTGAACTGAGCCCAGTGTTGATCCATTAAACCCCCATGGTATTGTTTAGTATATAAATGTATTACTGTATTAAGAATTAAGAAACCAGACAGTTACAATATTTGCATGGGATGAAAACAAAAGAAAAATGTGTCAGAAACAACACATAAATAGAACATGTGTCATCTCTGATTTTATTGCTTATTTTGTCTAAATTTTGATACAACATGCACAAAAATGGCAAGACTACACTAAATTATACAAAAAATACACTAAAATATACCCAAAAATATGCTTGAATACACTAAAATGCTCAGAAATACCCCACCATGTAATAAAATGTAAAAGAAATATGCAAGACTACACTGAAACACAATAAAATGTGCAAACAAATATGCTAAAATACACAAAAATGAGCAAAACTATGACATAAAATGCTCAAAAATACACTAAAATATGCAAAAAATATACATGTATATATCCAAAAATACATGTAAAATGTGCAAAGCATATGCTAGAATACACAAAAATACACAACTATGCAAAAAAGCTAAAATACATATGAACAATAAACAAAAACTTCAGAAACATTAACATTAACAAAAAATTGTTAAAATTGCACATTTTTCTTAAGACATTTCATGTTCATATTCCTTCAGATTACTCATTTTTAAAGGATAGAATATAAATGCAAACATTCTCATGTAACTTTCCTTTTTTTAACTCTTAAACAAAAAAGAAACATTTGTATTTGTCATTATTTATAGGTTATTACGATAGCATTTTATTTTTGATCACACTGTTCTAAATGTTGACCCTAAACTAAAACGGTTTTATCGTTGACTGTTAATATGTTTAGTGTATTTTTTTTTTTTTTACTAAAGGACCGGATGGGACAATTTGGTGTCCAGTTTTGGTCCATGGGCCATATGTGCGACACCCCTGTCTTAATGGGATGCGTGTTTAGGGACAGGATGATAATAAATGATAAAGCTTTTTTTCCCCTCTCTGTGAGATCTGCAGGGAGGACCGATGCATGATGGGAGATGATGACGGGCTGATATCATTGTGTTGTGTGCAGAGAGTGGACATTTGTTTATCAGGACTCACACGCAGACTCAACGCAGACCCAGCGGTGATGGGAGAGTTCGCGTGAGAAAGCGTTTTTTACTGAACCTGGACTGACCCGGACTGATGCAACTGGATACTGTCCTCCTTCAGGTTCTAGAAGGGTTGGACGGGCTCATGTAACCACGGAGCAGTGGACCTCACATACACACACCCACAGTTATAATCTACACTCGTGTAAACACACACACACACTGAAGCCTCTACATTTCAACAACACAATGCATTTTCCCACATTCATGAGCACCGAGCCCAGAGAGGATTAACCTCCATTATGGGTTTACAAAGCATTCCCTCCACAAGACATCATATAAAAGACCAAAGGGACAACAGAGACAGCTAAAGACACAATTAACAATAGACACTGGCCTACAAGTACAGAAACATGTCCAGTGTCCATGTGTCTCAACCTCATGTTCGATCAGAATCCACAAATGTTACTGGAATATTTTATAAATCTACTGGGTCTACTGGCTTCACATTTTCAAACTAGCACTTAAAAAGGTTCAAATCCAGAAATCATTAAACATTTGGTGGTTTTGACCACAGCTAAAGTAGTTTAAGAGATGTATGCAGTAAAAATATTGATATATATGATGATTTTACATCAGAGGATGTAAACACTGTCAGTAGTGATTAACAGACCTGTAAGAAGTAGCAGATATAAGCTCTAACACTGAATACACTGATCTGAATATAAAAAAAAGACAAAAACCTACAAAAGTAGTCTGAGGGGTCACTAAGGGTTAAATACAGACACTTGAAAACTCTATTTAATCCTGTAAAACCTGACCATTACGAACTAACCAGAAAATTCACATTTTTGGAAATAAAATGTTTATTTGCCATTTTAACATAATCTAAACAAAAAATGATTTTATTTATGATATATTTTTTAATCACATTGGATACATTGGCCATTTTTGGTACCTTTTTGCTAACACAAACAACATTTACTTTAGATACAATCTAACTTTTTACCAGTAAAATCTGAAATATCAATAATTTCAGCTGATTTTAAATTTTTTACATAAAATGTTTTACAGCTCTTTTTTTCCCTTGAATGGTACCATAATTTCCAATATTTTCAATATTTTTAAATTTTCAACCAAACAACAATGTGTTCTTCTTAACGGGACATTCTGAAAATTACTAAAGACTTTCCTACAAAATCTGTGTTGGATGATTTAACGTTAGTGGCCATACTGAAAAAGGGAAAAAAAATAAAAATAAATCCCTTCCATTGGCTGCAGTGTGATGATAACCCACCAGGGACAGAAAACACATATCTGGTCACATACAACAAGTTTTAAAAGAAAGTATGAAAAAATAAAAATCCCAGAACCTGGCACAGCAAATAATACAAATGGTTTTATCCATAGTATTTATGGTCAATATTGGGGATGCAAGGATGTATCCTTAATTGGTTACACATAAGGGGGGTTAAAGTTGATACAGCATTTATATTAATTTCACATTAATTTCTATGGGACGCGTCCCAATGCGTGAAGACGCTTCCGCAAAGCATTGTGGGCACGTCCAAACTGATGTGTCCGTCCCGTCAAAAGTTTTAATAAGTCTTTCAACCAGTCTGTTATGTCTGCACTCTACACAGAAACAAAATGAAAAGTGATCCAAACTCCGAATAAAACCGATAGCATTGCAACAAAAACAGACGGCTGAACTAGCCTGGGTAGCCAGGGTTACCTGATGATCACGGCTCCTGTGATTATGAGTGGGGTATGGCGAGTTTTGTTTTACAAACTCATCCTCTCTTCATAATACATACTGGAGAACACATCGCAGAGGTTCTGAAGTCTGCTAAAGCAGAATGGGAGCTTGAAAAGACTAATCACCAGATAGCTGTTGTGACAGATAACGCATGGAACAGGGACATTGCTGTAACAGAAGCTACTGGAGCTACCCTCACAGAAGCTACTCATCATGTAGCCACTTGTTGGAGTCTGGAAGGAAAAAAATTGATTTGAATCGTCTTAACCAAAAACCGGGATTCGAATCGAATCGTGGGGTGAGTGTATTCTTACATCCCTTGTAAATATCACTATGTAGCGTCTTTCAGACTAAAAAAAAAAACAAACTTGAGATTTTCCACATCACTTCTTGTTCAATGTGTTCAGTCGACTGTAGGCTATTTGAAATGAATGTTAGTCAACATGCCACATTTTTAATGCATTTAATACAAGCAGACAACAACATATGAAACAAATATGCCCACCCTGTTACTGACAAATGCATATAAATATCAGTGACAGGGTGGAAAATTTTGGCTAAAGTTAACATTTAATGACCACATGTTGGGCCCTGATTTGGTAAAGTAGGTCATATTTGAAGACAACTGTGGAATGTTCAACAAATATATTTAGAATTTATGAACCATATTTTGTGGCAACAGGGTGGACATGCTAAGACCATATCAAAGTACAAACACAAAATGATGAACACGTTGAATGTTAATACTATCATAGATTGTTTCCACCTTCAATAAAGACAATCAAAATGATGATGTCATCAACGAGATCATTAAAGAGGTCCCCAAAGTAACAGGGTAGACAGCAATTTAAAGAATACACATAGAATATGAAATATTATAAAAAATAAGGTGAAAATTATTAAAATGACTTATGGAAAACTTGTTGAGTATAATGACAATGTTTAGAAAGTATTTTAACTGTTTCATTTAAACACTTATTAAACTCACTAGAGATAGAAGGGCAGTGTGAGGGACTGCACTAATCAGGTACAATCACTCAAAACTGGATAAAATAATAAAATCACATTTGAAGAGGTTTAAAATTGTCTTCATATATGTGTGTTTGTCCATTTATAAGAAAACCCCAGAGTTTTATTTTCTAGTGTTTTGATGACAACAGTTTGATTTCGTCGAACCCTTAAAAGACCCTTAAAGAACCCTTTGACTCATATTGACCGTTTTCTTCATGTCTAACATGTGCAGTAAAATATACTCAAATATACTCTGATTAAAATCTGATTAGTTTTCAGGATGTTTTAATTAGTTCCTCATCTCCTCTTCAGTTCTGACTCGACTGTTTTCTATGAGTCACAGTAAACATAAAACCAACCTGTATTTAGACGACGGAACAACAGCAGTGGTGTGTATGGGTCTGAGCTGAAACCAAGAGCAAAAATAAACCCTTAAACACTGGCTACACTTTAAAAGGATCAAATGTAGACTTCTGAACAAACGCTTTATTAAATTAAAGCTGCCAGAGACCACTGGAGAAGTAAAGGCCATGTAAAAATACAGTGGATGTGCACAGGACTAAGGCTTAGGCATATAACAACTGAAAGGGTTCCATCTGCACTCTTCGCTTTTACTGTAATAAATTATTATTTAAGTTTTATTGATTATGTTTTAATTGTAATTGTGTTTTTAACTTGTCTCTTTTCCATTTTTGTAATCACTATGAATTACCCTGTGTATGAATTGTACAATACAAATAAACTTGCCTTGTCTTAGAGAGGAACTGGATTCTGTGTGTTTTCATACAGTTGTTGTTTTCCTTGTGGAGTCAAATGATTACAGATTGTCTGATGTGATTGTGTTCCTTCTACAAACAAGAACAAAAACTGAATTCCTTTGTGATTCAGTTATGTTTGACTCACACTCTGTTACCTGGAAACAGAATTCAGGTTTACATTTCTATGAAGTTGCATTTTTTAATGTGCTCAGAGTCCAGACACACACACACACACCCTCCCATGTCATAACTTAGTGCAGTAATCTTTTTGAACAGTGCTGTAGCCGGTCAACTCTTCTACACTGACTTCTCTGATGTCCTCAGATAATGTCCAACACAAAGAGACAGATATGGAACAGGAGACACAGCCTCAGTCGTCCAACAAAAACACAGCAACAGACGAGGGACGAACGGGGACCAAAATACCAAGGAGTTATCGGAGGACACTGAAGAGCTCTTACATCAGTGCCGGGTGTCTGGGTTTTAAAGAGCATCATGTAGTCCAGGTCAGACACAGGAAGACGTTCATAGAAGGACAGAGTCCATCACTGACCACAGTAGACCCACACAAGGAACATCAGACAATAGAAAGACCACATAATTATAACAACAATATTGCAAACAAATTTAAGTAAATGTCTTTAATTATTGTGTTAATACATTGTTATATTGTCTAGTGACAGAGTAGTAAAACAAAATTTTGTCGCATTACTCTCGACAACACATTTTAAAATTGAAATTAAGAGTTATATATACATATATATATATACATGTATGAATGAATGAACAGAGGGAGAGGGGCGAGGACTCTAAAGCGTGACAGCTACCTTCCAGGAGGAAATAACAAGCCTCCAGGAATATATCACAAGACTGGCCCCCAGGGAGCAACTGTTAATTGAATGCCTTAACAAAAACCCAGTAAGGGGGAGGAGTCGGAGGGGCTATCATGAAAGGACAAGCCCGTGCATGGCATGTACCATCGGCAAACTGAGGAAGTGGCTGATAGAGAAAACATACCAGTAGATGGAAAACGCTGGACTGAAAGACAGGACTGAGGCACTAGTCATGGACAAGAACTGTCCCTGAACACAAGCAATAAAGGCCAGGGTCTACCATAGTAGTCAAGATGCAGGTCCAGGTCTACCACAGTAGACAAGACCCAGGTCAAGGTCTACCACACCAGACAAGACCCCACACAAAATATGATCTTTAGTGAATCAAAATCAGTAAAATCTTTAATAACAATTATATTTTTCTATTTGTTTTAGTGCACAAAAAAGAAAGTTACATGAAAGATTACGTTTATAGGTATTTAAAACATGTGATATAACCCTAATGTGTACCCAGTCACATAAATCCTGGTCTCGTATTTAGTACAAGGCAGCCTCCACCCACATTGAGAAAGTTTTACTGGTTTGTTTACAGGCACCATCTGAGCCACTACAACAGTGATGTCAACATCTGCCCCCGTCCTCCAACTGGAAAGTAAGTGAATTCAGTTGTTGTTCTGATGGATGTGACACGGGGGAAAACAGAAAAAATCTACAGACGACAGTTCCCAGTAAATGATCTAAACCATGAGTCCACAGCGCCGCGGATGGGTCCATACTGAGCCTTTGTCCACAAACCTGGATCTGCCCAGGGTCTGCTCCATACCCAGACAACACGACCCAATTTGAGACCCAGGCCAGGAAAAGGCTCTACAGGGGGTCCATAGACCTATGAGAGCCCCCGCTGGGCTGGGCTTGACTGTGCACTGATGAGAGCTGACAGGGCACAAACCAAGAATCAGAGCCTCAGTGGTGTTTGGGCTCCAACACTGGACGGTCCCTCCCATCAGAGTCAACAGGACAATAGAACCAATGTCCCTGTACGTCAGCATCATGTTCCGTCTGAATCAATCCACAGCTGAATTTGTGAGGTTGTCAGTTTCTGTCTCTATAGCTGGGTTTCCATTGACCTCAGATATGTGCAAAATGTAAATTGCGCAACAGAAAACTAGTAATGGAAACAGAAATGTTGCAAAAACTGTCTAGGATTACAAATAAGTTTTTTCACTCTCATGAGGGGGTTTTTGAGACATTTTGATATAGAAGTACTGAACAAAAGTGTTCTGGAAACACATTCTGTGCATTTTCACTGGTCACAGGCATGACCAGTCCAGTCCACCAGAGGTTCAATAACAGAACAGTTCATTAAACGTTGCCCGAGTTATTCAGAAATTCTGGATCTACAACTTGTTGGGGAATTGTGTGCAACTCTCTCCCAGAAATCCATTCTGCACGGCCACTGCCAGTGGCATGAAGTATGGGTATGGTGGGTAGACGGGACTTTACTAGAATCACACATCAGAAGCCTCAAACACTCTTCAATGGAAACCCCTTCAAGTATACTTTGTCAAAATTGTAGAACTAACACTTTTATTTTGTAGAAAACTGTCATGGAAACCCAGCTTATGTTAGAGTCCTGTGGTCTGGACGCAGATCAATCTCCCAATAGAAGTGGACGGTACTTTCACTGGAGAAAAACTCAACTAATTCAATCAAGGTTCATATTTGACTTCTATCACTGATCAATAGGAACTGTATTGATATCTGTAACCATATTATCACCCATCAAAATATGGACCACTAAAAGGATTATAACTGCACGATATTGGAAAAAACTGACACTGCAATTTTTTTAACCCTGCGATATACATTGCGATATGAAAAAATACTCAGGAGGATATACTAATAACTATGTGGTGTAAATGGTCACACAAATTAGTTGTGTTTCCTCTGGTTGTATCAACAGGTGTAAGACACTGTCGACACAGAACTCGTGTTTCAGTTTCATCCTTCTATAGATAAAGTAATTCCACAGAATTGACGTTGCTTTTCTTTATGGCACCAAGTCTGTGTTTTCGGTAATTTTCTCTTATTCGTGGCTCATTTTTCAATCTTGTTACCAGTGACTCACTCCATGTGCAGGGGTGTGGCCTGCTTTAGCAAACTGACTAAGAGTGATTGTAATTGGTGGATGGTTGTGTGCATTGTGTGTCAGGTATCCTTGAAATTAGATGAGAACACATTGAGTTAATTTGCCTCCTACATTACAGGACCTGCGATGTGACTACTGAACACACATACATTGTGACGAATATGCTCAAACAATATATTGTGCTGCACTAATAAGGATAGAACATACTTTCAAAAATTCATCAATAATCTAAGTTTATCAGAACTGTGACCAAACTTGGTGGACTTTCTCCAAATGAAGACACATATAACATTATAAATGAATCTGACCGGTATTATCAGAGAACATGTTTGGAGAACTTGCTAAGGAAGATGATGGCTGGTGTTAAAAAGGCTCTGATTCTGGACTGACTGAAGGCATCTGTCCAACTCTTTCTATTGTTGTTACTGTCTAATCATCCAGCTGTGTTGAAATGCTTCACATGACTTTGATCATTCTTTATACTTTTATGTCTACTTTAAAAACCCAAAGTGAGAACCTGATAGACACTCACATGGCGGCGGTTTTGGGTGTAGATTCTGCCTCGTGGAGACATCGGTAATCCTCGGCACAGGCACAGATCAGGCGTAACGTCCTCACTATAGTATGACAGAGCAGAAATAGGAAATGTAAGCAGAGTTAACCTTTAAATCCTTGAGACATTACTCTGACTCAGTTTACAACTTAACTCTTTCCCCCATAAAGACGACATCTGACGACCCCCCCGTACCCATAATGACAAGTTTTGGCAGCTGTTATGTCACTAAAGATGTGATCTGACAAGTATTAGAACAGGTTCCATTTATCAAAAGTAACAGAAGTTGTGACAGATGGAGGTAATTTATTTATTAATTCATTCATTTATTTTTTATTTATTTTTCTGTATTTTATTATTTTATTTATTTTTTTAATTTTTAA
>JAPTGZ010000023.1:36184294-36203527 GCA_029814645.1 Fowleria isostigma | reverse complement strand
TTTGTCACACACAAAAAAAAAATTCAATAAATCATACCAAGCCTTTTTTTTTTTTTTCTTAAAAAAACTGTACAAGCAGTAAGCAAACCTATAAAGGAAAACCCCCACAAAATACATACATAGAAAAATCAGTTTTGGTTCATAATCTGGTTGATTATTTAAATAGACACTAGTTTCAGCTCTAGTTTCTCTGTCATTACACACAAATTTATGTCTCCATAAAAATAACGCTGAAATGTTTTATATTGGTGGTCATTATTTATTTACACTGATTACATTTATCTTTAACTGTTCATATTCTCAGTTAAAACACTCATGTTTTGTCGTTTTACTTGAGGCCAGCCTTAAAAGCATTTGTAGTCATATGATCAACGTCACTGGTATCCCTTGATGCACTGAGGTTTTAAAAGAAGCACATCTTCCAGATCCTGATGAAGACTGGTGTTGTCCTTTGGGTAACAGACAGGTTTCTGACCATTTTTACTCTTTAACAGCCTTTTTTTTTTTTTTTACTTGACTTACAGTATTGTAAATTTCCAATAAAATCATATCTTTGTTCATTGAAACTCATGATCAGGATGGTTCCACCTCCGCCAAAAAACCCAACACAGACAAACCCAGTGGACTTACTGGTGAGGACGCCCCCACACACTGGTCCCACGATGCCCATGAGGAGGATGGCGATGGGCATGAACCGGGCCGTCTTATGTTGGCGTAACGCGGCGAGAGACAAGAGGGCAGCAGGAAGATGGAAGACCAGGGAGGAGACGGCAGCCCACAGGAACACACCGTACCACATCTCTGCACAAGGACACACACACCACAGGCCATCAGTAGAGTACACACATACACACACACACACACACACACACACACACACACACACACACACAAAAAGACCTTCAGTTGGGTTATACCTGAAGAAACAGAACCAGATACAGTTTGTTTGTTTGTAATAGAACAAGAGCTGCAAAATATATAAAAAAAAATCAATATTGTGATCAAGGGATTGTGCAATATTCATATCACAAAGACATACAATCATTTATTTTATGATTCATTCTCTTTCTGTTTTCCATCCCATGTGGTACCAGAGTGGTTTTCTCTACCACTCTAACATGATAGTTTTTTCTGGTATAAAAACTGAAGTAATGCTACTGCTGTTGGTTGAATGGAAGTTTACATGTTATTAATGTTGAAAAGATGTGAATATTTTCACAACAGAACTTTGTTCAAGGCCTGAACACTTATATTTATAGATTTTATTTGTATATGCAGTAATTACCAAACCAGGCATCAATGGAATATAGTTGAATTAAAGCTCTTCAGTGGCGGTACACTGACTCTTTAGTTATTATCAAATACATCAATATCATTTACACATTGTTCTATGTGAATAAAATGACCAAATATGTGACTGTCTAAAGGTCTATTAGCAGCATCACGAGGTTCTACCACAGAATTGGGTAATTGATTGGACTAGTACAGGATTTAGTCTTAAATTATACATAATTGAGTCAGTCACAAACAATTGATCATTGTAACATTATTTTGCAACATTTTTATTAGTAGATGGAATTGGTATTTCTTTGGTGAACGAGAAATAAAGCAATCGTTCGGGCAATGTTGTACAAACATATCGTATATAACAATTTTTGGCAATATCGTGCAGTCCTAAACAGTACAAGTGTTTTTCTGCAGCTTTAAAAGGATTAGTTTGACAATAGAACCTCTGTTGAATCTGTTACATAAATCAGACACAATATTAATCACCTCTACAGACACAAACACTCATTCCAATCCATTTGAAGTAACGCTTTTAAAAGGGAGATGGAAACATATATACTGAAAATCTTGAGGTGACATTAATTTAATTTTCCAGATAAAAACTGGACACAGCAGACTTCCAAACCTCACCTAGCTTCCAGGAATGCTTGTTAGGAGTTAGTATTGAGCCGTTAATGACGTTACATAAACCGCCTTATCCACTCCTGTTACTGCTGGTATTTATTACAGCAGTATTCTCTAAAATAAAATAATAACAAATATGTTTTTTTAACCTACATAAACAATAACATTGATTCAAACATAACTAAGCTCAAACAGGAAGTTAGCTAAGTAAAGTTAGCAAACCAAAGTGCTAACTACTACGACTAAACTAACAGTTTTTCCCCCAAAACTGCAAAAATAGAAAATCTTTAACCTTCAGCCTTTGAAGGAAAAGTACATGAACTCAAATGTCTGTGATATTCACCTGTGAGTTGATGTTTTTTTTTTAGTTATTTCAGTAAAGACGATCTTTAGCAGCTACCAAACATTAGCCTACCTGAGAAGTCGCTGAGAGATGTGTCGTTGCGGTTGGTTCCATTTTTTCTCGGTACTAAATTCAATCCGAGTATTTGCTGGACAAACCCTATGTCCCTGTACCTGTCCTGCATGTCTCACACCGAGGCTGGACGCTGCATATGGGAAACAGATGCGGAAAGGAGCATGAAGCTCGACAACTTGGTGAACATTTGATCCTGGCGCAGTCCGAGCTGTTAGCACCAGGCTAACTGTTAGCTGTCAACACAACTTGTTCTGACGTCAAAGGATCGACCTGGGCTGTGGGGTAAGGACTTAACGTCACAGGCAACAGCGGTCTACGCTTGAACCGAAAACGGTGGAATCTAAACCATCAACAAACTACAAACCATCAGGAACATGAGAGAAAAAGACTGATACATTTTCAGTTCTCCTAATGTACACCTTTAATATCGCGTCATTTTTACGCGTTTATTAATTTTAAATCCTGCACGGAGCCTGACAGACAATACCAAGGACAAAATACATTAGTGGATTGCATGAAGGCAAACGGGGGCAGGGACAGGTCACAATCTATTGTCGACGGATTTTGTTTTATTCTTACAATAGTAATGATTATACATTTAATTTATAAAGCACTTTTCATTTATCCAGCCTCTGTGATAAATCTGTTAAATGCAAAAATAACACTGAAGATATTAACAATCAATGGTGTGGAAATGACTCTAATTCAGGTTCCACATTCAGACCTGATCTAAAGTGGATCAATTAGACCAGTAAAATAACAACAGATTAACCTATACATAATGACAAATACTGATGTTTCTATTTGTTTAGTGTAAAAAAAGGAAAATTACATTAACGTGTTAAACTATCTTTTCACACAAAATGTGTCCATGAACAAATACGAACATGAAATGTCTTATCTGTAATCATACCAATATTCTGTTATTAACTGTTTTGTGTGTTTTAGAGCCACTGTGATCTGTAAGTTATAATGTATAATGTAATGTATAATGTAAATGATAAAGACAGAATGTTGTTTCGGGCCTCAGAGGTTGTATACTAGTGGGGATTTGCGGTATAAAATGATGTATTAATGTATATTGTGTATACACCTTGTTCTGCAACCAGTGTCTGGAAGTATATTACTCTGAACATGTGTGTGTGTATTTCGCTATGAACACTTCTCTGTATATCTCTATGTATATTTCTACGTCCATATTTCTGTGTATTCCTATATGTGTATTCTCTTTGTATTATTCTATATGCATATTCTCTATGTATACTTCTCCAACTTGCTTAGATACATTTAGTGTATATGGTGTTTTCAGCAGTCTTTCCATGCATATCTGTGTACACATAATGAGATGTATATGAGCAGCATTGATTATTGTACATGTATATGTAATTAGCATTGTACATAGTGCATAAGCTTAAAATAAACTAATAAACTAATGTTAAAATTTTACTTATTTTCTTAAGAAATTCCAGGTTGTTCATGTTATTCACATTTTTAAGGATAGTTTGTAGATATAAACATTTTCATCATGTAATTCCACTTTTTTTTTTTTTTAAACTCTAAATCACAGAGAAAAGTTGGGATTTGTCTTTATTTCTAGATTATTTTCCTTATTCATGGATCACTAGGACACAGAGGGTGGTAAGAGACCAGAATGACTCCTGGAGAACTGACCCACTTTGCTCTTGGAGATCAATTTAATGACATGAATGTTTTTGGAGACAGAGCCCCTAGTGGCCATCAGTGGCATCACATCCTTAAAGACACCTCCACCTTCTCATGTTTGCCTGGGTGCCTCTGACAGATGTGGCACACTATCACCATTACAATATTCTAATACCCATGTAATGTGAATTTTCCCCCCACTTATCACCTTTTTAGAGCCAGTGTTTTGTCATCATTCATACACCTGAAGTAAACCCCAGATCAGCAGCTTTAACCCATAAGGACCCAGTGCTACTTCATTTGGCATTTCCAAAATAATTTTTCCTCCATATTTTACTTTTCTAAGGTGATTTCTCACCATTTATTTTGACAACATCCTCTGTAGTTTGTGTTTTTTCAGTGAACATCAGGTATTTTCTAATATTTACTTTACTGATCATACAGATGTTCATAAAAGCTCAAATTAAAGCTGAGGATTATGGTATCAAAAAAGAAAACTGAAATCTCTCATTAACTGAACATAAACCCAATGTGTCCATCCACTGTCATTGATCCAACTCCATGGCTTTTACTAATCAATACTGCAGAAGATGACAGCGTTTCCATGGCAACTATGGAGTCTTTGGAACATCCAAATGGGTCATATCTGATGTCCACGGTAAGATGAATAACTGTATTTTACACCAATTATTAACATGTATTGACAGAATTCCAGGATCAACAGGTATTAAACAGTTCATATCAGTAGATGTTTTTTTTTCAGATGGGTGTTTGGGTTTTTAAAGGTTCAGATGAGCTGACTTTACTTACATCTGCTCTTCACTTCATTGCCAAGTTTTCAGATGACATCAGAAGTCCCGAATCCAAACCTGTAATGTGACTGAAACAGCTGCTTCTTCATTCAGGATGTTTCAGCCAAGAACTGTCAAATACGGATCAACAGGCCTCACAAAAACCCAAAGAAAAAACACATCTGTAAAAGAGTGAGCTGAACAACTGCATTGAAGGGAATTATTGATCTGATTAACCCTCTGGTACCCTCTCACAGAGGTCATTCTATCACCTGCAGCCCATAATATGCAGTGTTGTAATGTCAAAAGGTTTTTTTAGTTTAACTTTTTTTTTTTTTTTTTGTATTTCATCAACTTGAGCCATAAACAAAAATACCAAATATCCCATTACTGGCATATTTTTTTACCCCTTTAAATTTCATGTTTATAATAAAACCACATTATTTGATCCAAAAAAACAAACAAAAAAAACATGAAGCTTTTTCCCTTCAATATTCTACATAAAAATTTTTTTTTTTTTTCTGGCATGGCAATGATTGATACCAAAATTAGTTCATATACATTATTATTTTTTGTTGTAAGTGTAAGGTTAAATGCTAAAATGCGTCAGTGTTCATTTTGTACTCAGTGTTAGTGTAGGAATTTAACATGGTTTATAATGTGATGATTTTAGCAGATGGGTCAGAATTTTTTAAAAATCATGAAAACATAAACTTCTGAATTCTGACCTAAAACAAATTAGGGAAAACAATTTGAACTTTTATAACCAAGTACAAAGTGTGCATAAAATGCTCACCTGGGTACTGACAGCTTAAGGTACTACACAGCGCTACATGCTACTATAAACACCATTAGTGTAGACTAATTATTGTGAAGCTTGAGTAACTGTACAATACTGCTCCTTCATTTTAGTTCTGAATCTGTTTTATTTTAAGGGTTCTGTTTCGTTTAAGTTGTAGTGGTGAAACTTAATGTTTTACATCAGAGGTCTCAAACATACGGCCCAGGGGAAGAATTTGTCAAATGTAAAAATGGCATGAAGGTATTAACAATCACGGATGTACAGACTAATATGATCTAAAGTGGGTCAGACCAGTAAAATACTATCATAATTACAAATAATGACACATTTTTTCTTTTAGAGTAAAAAGTAAAACTAAATAAAGATGTTGACACTTGTAAACAGTTATTTTACAAAAAAAGTGAATAATCTAAAATGCCTTACAAAAATAAGTGCATTTTTACCAATATTTTTTTAATTAAATGTTTGATGTATTTGTAGATCCATTGGGATCTGTACGTTATAATGAACATGTGTAAATGATAAACTGAGATGTACTGAATTTTTTGGACTGTCACTTTTTTCCCAGTTTGGCTGGTACTGTGACATGTTTTTTTTGTCTTTATGATCCATTTTTTGACAGGTGCGGCATACTCCATGTGACTTATAGTCCAAAAAATATAGTAATATTGTTAAAATTGCACTTATTGTTGTAAGAGATTTCAGGTTTTCTATGTTATTCATATTTTTAAAGGGTAGTAGTAGATTTAACCAATATTATAATGCAGTTTTACTTTCTCACTGTTTTTACTTAACTAGTCCGGCCCACTTCAGATCATATTGGGCTGAGTGCAGACCTGAAGTAAAATGAGTTTGAGACCCTTGTTTTATCACATGAAATGCAAAGTGTGCAAAATATGACACCCAAATACAGCAGAGTTCTACTGTCTGTAAGACCTTATTCCCTTTGTCATGTTGATAAAAATGGAGTAACAAACCCAGAGAGGACAAGACCTCTGGTACTGGTTTGATTCTTCACGTTCCTTTACGCTCCTGTCACTGCAGGTGTAGGTGTTTTCCACTTAACCCTACTCCACATTAGGTTCATTTTAGTTTCATGTTGTTGTCTCTTCCTTCAAATTACTGCTAAATGTTGCAGATGTTTCCTTCCATTACTCTCAGCTTCATGTTCCAGTAAAAGTCGAACGATGCTGCATAAAACTGTAAGATCCTCTGTGGGAAAAGCTGCGATTCAGAGGGAAAATGCACTTGGATGACTCAGAGCCTCGTTCACAGAGCAGGACTTCACTCTTTTGGCGTTTGCTTCAAACTCAAATATTTAACTGAAACTGGACAGGTTGAAACAGCGCCACCACTGGGCTATCACAGGCAGGACTGGGTACCAAACTGAACCCAATTCCATATGGATTTAAAGCTGCAGAAGACTTTTGACACCAATTTTTCATAAAATCTGTAAAACCCGAGTCCTATCCTCAGCATCTCTGATCCAGAAGTCTGTCTTTGAGCGCACACCTGAAACTCTTCTCTCACGGTGAACAATTTAGAAGTTTACTCCACCATAAACAGAGCTGGTAGGTCACTGGGGCATTTAGCATAGCTCCACGCAGTAGCGAAAAACGTTGACCAAGCGAAACCCAGCTGGTTCTGTGTGGAACTATGCTTCCCACGATGCAACGCTGTGACAAATTTCCAGAAATGCCAGTTATCTCTCGCTTATGTTTGTAAACATGCGGCATTGTTTATGGTGGAGTTCCAAGTTGCTCACCGTGAGAGAGGGACATTAAGGTGCAGAATCACAGAAAGACTTACAGATTTGGGATACTTTAGATATGATTTGGGTTTTATAGATTTGATGCAAAATTAGTCACAAAAGTTATATACAGCTTTAAAAAGAAACAAAAAACAAAACAACACCTTTTCCAATTCAACTCCTACAGAGTGCATCCTAAATCAGCTCCAGTTCAGTTTGAATGTGTATGAATGAACATCAACTCCAAACCAGGTAAAGAGGTGTACCATGTTTATTGGAACTTTAAGTTAAAATGGGAAATTGGGATAAAAAAAAAAAAAAAGTGATGAAAAATCTCTGAATGATACTCAGTCCTTGTTACAGTTAAAGGTGAAATGATCAGAGTGTTGAGCCCAGTTTCAGTCACAGATCCATGAGTTTGAAGGTTCATCGCCCACTGAAGCCCGGGGTGGGGCGTTCCCTCCCCACAGAGCTGTGGATCTAAACATGGTAATGTGGATAAGGGCGGGGCTTTACAGCTACCCACCTCCACAGGACGCCATCCACCTCCCGTTCTATTGAATGTCCCCTCCCCCTGAAGGACGCCTCTGCACCGTCTGTCCAAAAGTATGTGGACAGTCGAGTTCAGGTGTTTTGTTTTCCAACAGGGGTCTGGGACACAAAACAATAATGACCGTCAGTCATAGTTTAATATTGGGATAAATATATTTGTATTAGTCTGGTTTAAATTGTTGTTTCTGTTTCCAAAATGCAGCAAAGATGGTTTTTACTTCATTTCTTTCAACAATGGTTTTTGTTTTTATCCCTCTGATTTTAAATGTTCTTCCTCAATTTATAAAATATGTTTCATGCTCTGACTAAACAATTTTCTACCACAACTAACCATCTACTTTCTTCACATCTCACTGAAGAAGAAAAATCTAACATTAAACTTTAAGGAAATAATGCTGTTTATAAACTATATGGACATAAATATTGGGACACATCATGTCTACAGCTGTACATCCTGTCCTGTTCATGATTTGAGATAAAAACGTCAATATTTCCTTAAATTCCAGTTAGAAAAAAAAACAAAAAACAACTTATGTTATCCTTTGTTGTATTACTTACTAAATTGAACAACAATGTGAGACAAAACTAAAGTAATGTTTGGATCATTGGTTGTGTAACGTGTATTGAACATCTTTACATAACAGACAAAATATGTGATGTGTGTCAGTGATGTTTGACTTTTCTAATAATTGACCGGCAATAACGCTTCCAAGAATTTACCACAGACAATTCTAGACAATTTTTCATGCCGTGTAAAATTCATTCCACATCTAACAATCTACTTTCTTCACATCTCACTAAGGAAGAAAAATCTAGCATTAAACTTTTAAGGCAGGGGTGTCAAACATGCGGCCTGCCAAAGGGTCCAATCTGGCCCCTGGGATGCATTAATGAAAAGCAAAAATTACACATACCATATTAATCATTTTTAGTTCAGGTTACACGTACAGATCAATTCAATCTCAAGTGGGTCAGATCAGTCCAATACAATTATAATAACCTACAAATAATCACAACTCCACATTTGTCTCTTTGGAAATGTCAACCTTTTCATGTAATTTCCTGTATTTCCACTAAAACAATCATTTCACACAAAAAAAACGAACAAATATGAACCTAAAATGTATTGAGAAGTATAATTTTAACAATATTCTGCCTGTTACTAAATATTTTGTGTATCTGTAGATCCACTGTGATCTGTACGTTATAATTAACATGTGTAAATAATAAACAAAGCTTAATATTAAAATTGCACTTTTAAGAAATTTTAGGTTCATGTTATTCACATAGCTTTAAAGGATAGTTTGTAAATGTTAAAGTACGGAAAGTTTGAAGTTGACATTATTTCTATATTCTTATTTTACTGGTTTGGCCCACTTCAGATCAAATTTGGCTGAATGTGGCCCCTGAATTAAAATGAGTTTGAGACCCATGATTTAAGGAAATACTGATGTTTATAAACTAGATGTACATAAATATTAGCACACCTGTAACATGTCCTGTTCATGAAAATTTGACAGAAACATCAATATTAACAATAACATGATATTTATCCCAATTCAAAACTATATTCTAACATTTGTCATTGTTTTGTATCCCAGACCTGTTAGAAAAATAAACCCTGAATTCAGCATGTGCACATCCATTTGGACAGATGGTGTGTGATGATCTTATGGGCGTGTACATGTGGTGGGTGGGACTGAAATGCCAGCTCCTAGTTCACCCGTGTCCAGGTGTCCGCCCTCAGATCTACAGTTTCTCCGATGCCTGGCGTTTCTCACTGCGTCGTACAAACGGCGACGGGGGGAGGGGACGAGACATGTCGGTCACTTCGCAAAAACCCCCGTCCTCCGTAATAAATAAGAAGAATATTTCGTTTACCAAAAACAAGGCCTGTCAGACTGCTGTGGGTGCAGAGACGACACGTATAAAAGCGCCCTGTGAAATGGGAGGAGGTGGAGTCGTATCAGTGATTGTACAGCGGTGAGGATGTGGAGTATGTGTTGTTTAACAGGACTGATGGACAGGCTCCGCCCACTGCTCCTCCTTCAGCCACAACTCAGCTTATGTTTCCATATACATTTTTCTTTTTATAAAATATTTTATTCATACAATCATTTCTTTAACTATAGCAACATTACTATTTAATTTTGAGTGGCAAGATATCAGTCGCACGTCACCTCATTAGAACAAAAGTATATAAACAAATGCAGAAAAGTATCCTGTTTCCATGTGAATGTGTCTCCTGCGTTCGTCCTGTGTCTGTACACCTGTCTGTGTCTGTGTCAGCCCATGGAAGTATTGCTGGTCCTGGTGGGGGCTTGTGATTAGTACAGCTCTGAGCAGCACCCTCTGCTGGCTGGACAGGAGGCGGCTGCGGGGCAGAACAGGCCGGCTGGTTGCTGCGCCGGGTCCTTCACGCCGGCCCGTTCACAGCTGGTTCTGAGGAAATGGCGCTCTGGTCCGACCTAGAATCGATGCAGAGAGGGAAGAGGACAAGAGGAAACGGTTGGTCAAGTTCAGACACAGAGCCAGAGTCACAGCTCAGAAGAACATGAGGGATGTGGATTCACAAATAACCCTGGGCTCCACTGAGGTCCAGTTAAAGCAGCACTGGGGGCACACCACACCAGCACAGGTGGGAAGTAACTAAGTATAAGTACTACATTACTGTACTTAAGTAGATATTTTTTAGGTATCTGTACTTGAGTATTTTTCTGGTAAATTTTTACTTTTACTCCCTACATTTTTCCATAAATATCTGTACTTTATACTCCTTCCATAAATATCTGTACTTTATACACCTTACATAAATGTCCAGGTCAACTGTAACTAGTGAGAGGATCATGAGACACAAAACCACGGTTGGTCCTGATACAATGGCCATTTGGTAGTTTAGAGAATATGTCCAAGCACAAAACTGCAAAGAATGAAGGACTTGAACTGACTACAGTCATTAACATTATGAAGAGCCTGATTAAACTGGAAAGTTGAACCAAGACAAACACGAAGCTTGTCCCAATATGGTATGAAAAACATGCATCTGATCCCAGTGAAACCCAAGGATTAGACTGATCCGGGACAAGAACTCACTTGGCCTCTTCTACGGGGGACATGTCCTCTAGAGGACCGTTGGGAAGCTCTGCACTGGACCGACACTTGTCACTGCTGAGAGAAGACAAACAGGACACCAGAGAAGACGAGTGAACGGTCAAACAGGGCACAACAGGATTACATGTATTATAAAATGAAGATCTGTGTCCTTAAAGACAAACACACATGCACGTGACATGGACTGGGACCAGGTTCTATCAACATGTGTCTGGAAAATGGGTCTGAATCTCTTTAGTCCATTTACAACAGAGTTGTCAGCAGCACTCTGAGCACACTCCAGTGTCCCCAGGTCTTCAAGTGTTCCCAGACTTCCCAGTAATCCCAGGTCTTCTAGTGTTGCCAGAGTTCCTAGTGTCCCCAGGTCTTGTGTCTCTAGTGTTCCCAGAGTGCACTGGTCTTCTAATATTCAGTGTTCCCAGAGTTCACAGGTCTTCTAGTGTTCCCAGTGTTTTAAGTTTTCCTAGTGTTCTCACAGTTCCCAGGTCCTCTAGTGTCTCCAGAGTTTCCAGTCTTCCAAGTATTTTAAGTTTTCCTAGTGATCCCAGTGTTATAAGTGTCCCTAGTGTTCGCAGGTGCTGTGTGTTGTGCTAACCCTGTTTTAGGACAGCAGGCTGCAGCCGAGCTGTTGACTCCTGTTCTTTCCGAATTCCCACATTCCACTACTGAGTATTTCTCTGCAGAACCACTCTTCTCTTCATCACTGGAACACACATATACAAATGCACACAAATATACATTAATAAAACTGTATGAAATGAATCCAAAACAACCATTTGCTCACAAAAACACACGACACACTAAGATGTGAACAGTGACGCATGCTGAAATGTCAGAGCACACAGTAAAACAAAGGATGGAGGTGTTGGAATGGAAACAGTATGGCAACAGGAATGCAGGGGAAAGCATCAAAATGTACAGCAAATGGAGAAAGTCAACTGGTTGGTTTGTTTAGCTATCGCACCGTTCACTTTAGTGTGACGGTGCCACAGAATGGTAGGGAGCCCTACAAACCGATTGGATCCAAATGGATTGTGCCAGCCGTCAGTCTTGCTTTGTCTCAGAGAACCACCAATAATCACGATGAGGCCTCAATCAAAGCAAAACACCCACAAACATTCAGTCTGCCGTTATCCGCCTGGTCAGACATGCCATGCTACACGGACAATATGCGCCCACATGAAAACCTCCCATCATGCCTCTGTTCGCCTGTTACTCCTAACTTTACGCTGATGCAGACTCACTTTCATACTTCTGTGCCGCTGTTCCTTTACTGTACATGCAGTTACATTTATTCTTATACATCTAACGTACATATTCCTATAATATGTTTTATCTGAGTTTTTAAGTTTGTAGAACTACCTGCCTATCTCATTAAGTGTACACATAATGACAATAAACATTCTTGAATCTTGAAAATATTTCATTGGAATCATCGATCAATCTCTACTTACTACAATGAACCCACAAATAAATCAGCTGCATGGAGATTAAACTGATGAACCATTTCAATTTATCACATCATGGGTTAAATGTAACTGTTAGAAGTGTTAATTATATGCACAGGCAATAATCACAGCCCATGGACCTTGGTTTTTAATTTTACACTCTATTGTGTGTGACAATAAAAATCCAAAACCACTCATGTTCAGAGTTGGTTCATGGATGTGTTTACACACATTTATAGTTTGTTGTGTGTTAAATAGACCAGTGTCCAACATAACGAGGCACATGTGGGTCAAGCAAAGCATAAGATGCACACAGAAACGCTTGTAAAAGTGTTGTGTGTGGAGGGAGACGGTGGAATACGACCCCTGCTTTGGTTCATTTGACTGATGTGGAGCCTTTAATCATCTGGTTATTTGGAAGTCTTCAGACAAATAAAGAGAACTGCACTTGGACAACACCTTTGGTAGAAACACATGCAGAATGGAGATAATGAAATAAACAAACAAGGAGCTGAAACCAAAGAACAAGATCAAAACTGGGAAAGAAAAAGTTGGTGGTTGACGTGACAACAAGACTACATCACGGCTGCAGGCTGATCTCTGATTGGCTGTACATACCGATAAGATTTCAACACTCTGAAGAAGACCACACCCACAACGCACAGCAAGAGAGAGAGGAGGGGAAGCTCAGGTCGTAAGTGTCGCTCAGGTCATCAGACAGTTGTTATTTACTCAAGACAGACACACAATATAATGTAGCATCCACAGAGGGACAGAAGGACAGAGGACAGGCTGTCCTTTAGGACAGGACTGGTCTTCAACCATTAGACCAGTGTCATTATGTCAGTATTCATGCTTTAGTTCTGGGTTAGTGTTGAAATGTTTCTGTCTACCATCCATCTGATGATGTGCCTGTTCTCACTATTTAATATATGTGATGTAACTGTGAATGCAACCTTTAACAGCTGACTTCAGAGTGTCATGGAGTGTTGTAAAATATCACGGAGTGTTGTAAAATGTTGTGAACTGTTGAAGAATGTCATGGAGTGCTGCGGATATAGAGGTGTTTGGCGAACCTCTTGAAGACGGCGGTCTCAGTCTTGGCGTCCACGGTGAGGCTGACTGTTTCCTTCATGGATCCATTGATGACCGTCTCAGTGATGCTGCGCTGCTCACAACAGGCTGTTTCCTCCTCTGCTTTAGGTTCACCGCTGTCTTTGGAGGAAGTGGATGAAGGAGGAGGAGCCACGCCAGTGCCCAACCAGCCATCACAGTCTGGAACATATGAGGTCAGGACATGAGTCAAGTCAACAATGACGGGGGGTCATCTACTCTACCTGGACAAAACTGCTGACAGTCACCCCTGGACATGGGCAGAGATGTAACCAGTAATTTTAACCAGAATGCAGCAGGTCCATATGGTCCACTAACCCTTTTTAGACCATTGTGTCTTGGCACCATAATTTCACATACAGTCTCATCAAGAGTACAGTGAGAGATGGAAGGCTTTTATTACTTTTATAAATGTTTTAGTGGTGAGCTTTTGTAAATAACTGCATATAATGACATGTTTTTAATCAAGTTTCACTGTTTTTATCTGTACTTTCCAGTTAGTATAGTTCATTGACAGTTGTATTTTATCTGTAAATATTATATAAATGTATGTATATTTCTATATATGTAAATCTATATGCACATCTATCCAGGGCATAAAGAGATACAGTGTCTGTATTTGTCAGTGAAATGAGGGGCTCTGTCTGCAACTAGACATAACGTGAGAAAATATTACATTATAAAAATATTTACACTTACAAACTATCCTTTAATATTAAAATGTGAATAATCTGAATAAACATGAATGACAGAGAAAAATAAAGTGTAATTTTACCAATATTCTGCCTATTAAATATTTTGTGGCTTTATAGAACTGATCGGAAATGATAAACTGAGGCAGAATATTAGTAACATTGCACTTCCTTTTTCTTAAATTTAATTTTTTTCCCGTTATCCATATATTTTTGTCAAAGGATAGTTTTCACATGTAAATATTTTCATAAATTGTAAGTATACGGTGCTATTATTTTACTGGTCCAACCAATTTGAGGACCAACCAATTGGGCTGAATGTGGAACCTCAACTAAAGTGAGTTTGACATCCCTGGTGTGTAGTGTCAACATGTAGAATCAAAAAACTGCCACAAGTAATTGTTACAGTTTTATAAACATCACTGTATGTTTGTTGTGCTGACGAGTAATTAGCGTTATATTCACCCAGTGGAACAGCTGATAGGAACGTTAACTATAACCTGTTAGTGGATGGTTTCAGGCTCATCCTCTGACTCAACACACATAATATACATATGAACATCTCTCACCTTCTTGCTGCATTGGTGCATTAACCCCAAGCGGGTCTGTCTCTATGCTGGTTTCCATGGCAACGGGGGAGTTGCACCTCAGAGGATCTTTGGGACTAAGAGAAGAACATGTTTGAGTCAATGTTGAACGGACCACAGAGATGATGATGATTTGTGGAAAGTCAAAGGTGTGTCCTACCTGACAGGGGTGAAGTTGGAGAAATCAGCCCAGCCCGTTTCAGAAGTGGAGGAGGCGGGGCCAGGGGAACTCCAGGCTGCATCAGGGACGACCTCCGTTGAAGAGGACGACAGTGGGGAGGCAGTAGAGGGTAAGGTGGAGTTGGCAGGTGGCGCTGTGGAGGTCCCTGTGTCCATGGGGATGTCATCAAAGTTGGCCGTCCATACCGGCCCTGAAAGACAAACAGAAGGCCAGAAAACAGTCATACTTTAACACAGGACCACAGCACAAATACAATGTCCTCAGCAGCAGTGATGATGCCTTCAGGTGCTGTGGGAACATGAGCCTTTCCACTAATAAATTTAATATTACCAGTCTGCTGTATTCAAGTGCTTTTGTTGTAGTTTTGGACCTGTTAATTCATCTGTTTCAGCATTTTATATGGTTGTTTTCAAATTGTGTATGTTATAAATGTGTAAAATTATCAGCTAACAGATGTTTATCATAGCTGAGGGCAGCATTAGGTATGGGTTCTGAACACTGGTACTTAAAAAGGGCATCAGGGTTAAATGATTAAAGACCAGAGTATTGGTAAGCTCTGTCATTATCAGTTTTCCTAAAGGTACTAAAGAAAGAGATTAGAAAATAGTCCTATGTGTTATAGCAACTTTAAAACTGTTTGGAAAATTTTGGCCTTGGTTGGGGTCCAGAACTGGCTCAGGGTTCGGATACAGTCCTGGGTTCAGGTGAAACCCTGCCTTAAGCTGCCTGTAGTAACCCAGCCCACTGACCTGTGTCGACCTCCATTCTGTCGTCAGCGCTAGGATTAGAACCCTCAAACGGATCCCTCTTGACATCCTCCTCCTCTGAGTCGGTGCTCTCCTCACTGTCGGTGCTGCCTGAACTCCTGCGTGATCAAGGATGTACTTTATAATATCAAGTAAATTTTTTTTAAATTAAATTTTTATTGTGACGGGGTAACAAACAAAACAAAACAATACAAGACAAAGCATCGGACATACTAATTCATAAACTTCAAGACATAAGTTCATAGTCAGAAGACAAAACAAAATGGTTCACAGACATTAAACAGAACAAAAAAAGAGTGCAACCACAGAACTATTCACAGGTGAGTTTGTGTGTGTGCACAATTATTATTTGTGTGTGTTGGGCATATTCTGATGAAAACAGAATTGGGAATGAAGATCAGATTGACAGTCTGAGTATAAGGGTAAAAAAGATTAGTATACAAAAACAAGAAACCAATAAGAAGTTTTAAATAATAATGATAAATACAATAACAAACAAAAGATAACTAAAGAAAAATAAATAAGAATAAATACCTTCCTTTATTTTTAAATGAAGTAAATTAAGGAAGTTTAGATTTATGCTATTTAAATTTTTATTTTCCTCCTCCTCCCTGTGGTGCCCCCTCCAACAGGTGGCGCCCTAGTCCGCCTGTGCCATGGGCTGCCCCTGCTCTGAGGTGATCTACTCTGCGATAGGAAACTGTGTTTTGGTTCTAGAACAGCTGATTTGAGTTAGTTTCAACAACTCGAAGTATTTTCATCTGGAGTTAAGTGTGTGCACCACCACTAAAAAAAAAAAACAAAAAAAAACAAAAAAAAAAAAAAAATACAGCATCAATGGAGCCCCTATTCAACAATTCACCACGATAACAGAAGAAGAGGGCTGCGTTTTTCACCCCGCGAGAACTGGAAATCATAATGTGCTCATATGGCAAATCTGAACATGTTTTTAGTAAAAAAAAGTGCAACACCGCAGCAGCTGCAAAAGAGAGGGAGACGGTGTGGGAGAACATTGCTGCTTGGGTCAATGCATAAGTTTAAATGTAATCCTTTGCAATCACAATAATATTACAAAGTTATGATTAATGAGGCACACTTTTCTGACTGTCCTGCATACAGTTGCCTTATGCAAGTGCTCTACATCTCCAATATTATATAAAAAAAAATGCCATTTGCAAAGAAATGCAGCGCAACACACAATATCTGCTGAGATGTGAGAGCCAAGGTTATAATAGTTTTGCATTTTTAATTATAGTTTAGTTTTATTTAGTTTTAACTTTTTTTTTCTAATTCAGTTAGTTCTAATTTGCTTTTAGAGGGATTTGCTAGTTTTTGTTAGTTTTCTTTTTATCAAAAATGTTTCGTTTTAGTTTTTATTACTTTTAGTATTAGTTTTTGTCATATTTTGGGTTATTTGTCAGGTGCAAAATTCAAAAACATCTGAGTAAGTAGTGTGTAATAAAAATCAACAAAGAATATCATTTAAAAAAAATTTATTCACTTACTACTAGAGCGAGATAAATCTATTTCATACCATCCAAAAGGTTTATAAATTGACTGACAAAGATGAAATCAAAAGCCACCTCATCTGTAAATCAGTTATTGAGTATCTAATATTTTTTTATGTCTCAAGTTCAAACACATGTAAAAAAAAGTTAACGACAAATGGTATGAAAATCATTCTGACATTACAACAGTGCACATTATGTGGTGATAAGAAGGACCTCTATGATACCAGAGTTAAAACAAATCATTAATCAAAGCTACGTGTTTATAATATTATTAATAACAGTACCAAAAACATGCTGCCTGGATGTAAATATCATGCAGTTATTTGACCTGTGAAGACTGTACTTTATTTCTAACGTGTTGGATCTTTTACTACTTAGATTAACTAATGTCTTTAAATGTGTACAGTTCTGAGGCTATGATGTGTTACTGTGTAAACCTTGGACACATACCTGGGGCGTCTCTGTGCCTCTGGTGCAAAAGTCACATCTTTTTCATCCCAGATATCCTCTTCATCTGAACCAGCATCTTCAAACTGCTGGATTTTTTCCTTACAGCGGGCTTCAAACAGAGCTATATTCGCCTACACACACAAACACAAACACACAAACACATTTAGGACAACGGTCGGATACCAGTGCAAGTGCAGATACATGACATACATTCACAGGGTTGGATCACACACCGACACCTGTACCTCAATACTATTACACAGTTTACACAAATCTACACACACGTATATATGCATGGAAATATTCTATACATCAGTCACAATGGGACAAACTGGTATTATAATCAGTTCATCTTCTATACTCACTTTAGGGCCTAAATAAATGTACATATAAACGCAAAACAATGTTATTTGTTGCATTTGCCTTTAATTTTGTCTTCTTATGTTAAGTGTGTATGATTTTAAGATTAATAATCAAAGTACTTACACTTTCATTTGTATTCAGTGAAAAATTGATGTCTGATATTCTATCAAAGGGAATACTGCAATGTTAAAGAGAACAGAGTTTAGTTCAGTTAGGGTCGTTAGGCATCCACATATCTATTAACACACAACAGACACACACGCACAGACAGTCCATGTTCAACCCTGGGCCTGGTTCCACTGACAGTATCAGCTCTGCTCAGGTTCATCAACTCCACTGCAGATGTACCAGTACCATTACTATTTTAACCGCAGACATCTACAACTGGGAGAATTTATTAAACACTGACCCTTTGAACAATTTGACACAGATGTTTTTGTCCAATGTAGGTAAAAATATATCTGATGTAATCATCATACTCGAGTTTCCCCATGGGAATATAAACTTTTGGTTCTTACATCTTGTGAAATGTCTGGTTAATTCTCATTACAGTGCATTACTGCCACCTACTGTTGGGGAGTGTGAATGGACGGGGCTGAGATCCATAAAAACTGAAGCACAGGATTGGCTTATTAACATGATTGTTTACCCAGGCCCACGACCCACCAAAAACAGGTTTGAGACCCACCAGTTGAGAACCACCGACTCAGAGCTTCCATGAAAATGTGCTCTAATGCCTTTGAAGGTTTCCTGTTTGACTTAGCGATATAATGACACACACCCACTGCTGTGTCCATGTTTAATCTGGGTTTGAACCTGTGGTCTACTGGACTTGCTTCAGTCAATGGAAATGTTTCAGACATTTACTGAAACTACGACACAGAGCACCAGTGGGTTTAGAACATGTGGATCTGTCTGGACACACATAGATAGGTGCAGAGGAATGTTCTAATCCATATTTTAGAACTGGATTCCATAAAGTAAGTACCAGTACTTTCCTCTGACTTATCTGACAGACCTCCCAACTTTGATGGACACACTAATCCGGTTGTTAAGTGGTGACGTCACTAAACTGTTTCCGGGTCCAAACTGCCTTTGAATCCCGTATTCTCAATATGCCGCAG
>JAPTGZ010000023.1:36157602-36170742 GCA_029814645.1 Fowleria isostigma | reverse complement strand
AGGCTAGATTGAGATGGTTTGGACATGTACAGAGGAGGGATAGTGAATACATTGGTAGTAGGATGCTGAGGTTGGAATTGCCAGGCAGAAGGCCTAGAAGAAGACCAAAAAGGATATTTATGGATGTAGTGAAAGGGGACATGAAGTTAGTTTGTGTGAGAGAAGATGCAGAGAATAGGGTGAGATGGAGGCAGATGCAACCCCTGAAGAAAACAGCCGAAAGGAAAAGAAGAATTGACAATCATTTGACCTTTCAAAAACAGTCAAGGTCAAAGGTTGTGGCTCCAGATGAAAGCCCAATGTGACGTTCTAGCTATTGTCAATAGTAATTATATCATTATCTTCAACTGGTTTGAAGTTATAGCACTTAGAATTTTTTCCCATTATAAACCAATAGGGATTTTTGAAATTCCAAAATCCATTTAAAAAAATGTCAAAAATCCGTATTTCATAATTCTTTGAACAAATTTGGTAGACCTTATGCTAAAAATGTTCCACACAAATACCACGTCATTCTGACAGACAGTTTCAGAGAAAATGATAGTTAAAAAATTGTTTACAGACGGACAACGGATGACAACTGATACCAATAGTCCATCAAACCTTTCAGGCCATTGGACTAAAAAAGGAAAACAAACCAGCAAAACTTGACAAAAACACATCAAAACACACTAGTAGAACACTCCAAAACAGTGCTATTATCACTCTTCTATACAAATACTTACAGCAAAAACATCACTAAAATGCTGATAAAATTAATAAAACTCTCCCATGTCTGACTGCACTCTGCTGTTCTGTTCCGCTTACTTCCACCACCACCACCACCACCCCCTTTCAGCCAATGCAGACCTCTGCACTAATGTGTTAAAGACCAATAAAAAGATAAGAGATGACAGTTGGATTTTGTGAATAAAATGGCTCATGAGTTATGGTCATTTGACAGTGGATGAATAAATGTGACGCTGGAGACACACGTGGTCTTAAAAGGGTTAAAACAACATTATCATCATTTGAACACAAGTAAAAAGCCTGGTTGTGTTTTTCACTTAATGCGATACAGACCCTATATCAGTGTTAAGCTTCACACGTCTTTAGGTCATTTACTGAATGACAACAGGACTTACGCTGGTCTCCTTGTCTCAAACAGTGTGAGGAGGATCTGGATAACACTGACGATGGCAGATTCATTCTTGTCTTTGTCAAAGATATTGGACAGCAGCTGCTCCACCGTCTCCTGTCTAAACAACAGAGGACACACAACAACATTACAGGGTGTCCACACACTGTTATGACAGACCACATAGAGATGTGAAAGCACCACTGCCTCCTACTGTAGCAGGGGTGTAATTACACTTTGGGTAATCTGCACAGCAGAACTAAGGTCTGAACTTTTTCACAGCCATACCTAAACAGAGTCACATGACCCCCCAGCAGAACTGAAGCACATCTGACAATGTTACACACCTACAGTCAGTGTTGAACTGTTTGAACATAACCATTTTGTCCACACTGCACCATGATGGAAAGAGTGAAAAGATGAAAGAAAATCAGCTTTAGATACTGAAAAGTCATTCCTCTTTTTCATTATTTTTCATAAATAACTTCTTGAGGAGCTGCGTGACCAATTCATCCATAGACTGAAGTATGCAATAACCAGGTGCATCTTAAACCATCACAAGTTAGTTTTTAAATAAGAAGATAAAACATACATTTACTGTTCGACGCATCTTCATGTGGAATGTGCTGTTTGTATAAAACATCCAAATCATCATCCAGATCTAATAAATGGTTTAGGCCTGCAACTAACCATTATTGTAATAATTGATTAATCTGCAGATTATTTTAATAACTAATCAAATCATTGGATAAACACGAGACAAATCACTAATGATTACATCCCTGCAATGGCTTCTGGTATAGTTGGTGAACACTAGCCCGCTACCTAGACTTGTTATGACTAGAGACTAGCAAGTTATAGTCTTCAACCAGCTCCAGTTATAGTCTATCAAACTAGTGTTGTATGTATTAGTTCAGTCAATGACATGTAATGTTAGTCTGGTGACTTAATAAACAGAGATGGATGAAAACTTTATAATTTCGACAATAGTATCTAACTAGAGTAAACTACAGAAATCACAATAATTAGGCTATCTTAAGCTAGGTTTACATCATGTTCCTGATGGCCACAGCAGCCCAGTTTACCCAAAATGTACTGCACCGTGAGATTTTGGCCACTTTCTTCCCCTTCATCTTCAAGTTTTGTTACATAAACGGTGCACTACGTTTCGGCTAACCAGGACAGTGACATCCAAAGCCTCAGCCATGCTGCTCTGTGTTTTCCTCTGTTACAATACACAGTGTGCAGGCATGCCTCAGTACCCAAGGAATCGACTGCTAAATTCATAGCCAACTCTTAAGAATCAATTTGTTGTTGCAGCACTAACATGGTTGATGGAAACATCTGTTTTATCCTTAGACTTGAATTATTCAAACACTGAACCAACACAATAACATCAATGTCCAGTCAATAAATGCATTTCCACCACATGTGTGTGTAATAAATGATACAAAATAGAACCCGATCCATCTGAACACCCAGGGTTAGAACATAAATACATACTTTTCAAGTGTAGACAGTAGTGGGTCTGGCTCAGAGCACCCCTGGACCTGGAACATCTGGTCTCGACTTAGTCTGATAATCTCACACAACGACTGGGAGGCGTTGGAGTGTCTCTGCATTCAAACATAGAGACATTTGAATGGATACCACATACAAAACAGCTGCATTTACATAAAATGTCAAGCAAATCTGAAGCAAAATGTTGAAAAGTCACAAAAATGGAATTGAATTAACTTGTTTTGAGTGAACAATCTAGGTGTCATTATGGTGCCAGCAGATGGCGCTGTAAACACCGCACTAATTCTAATAAACAATAGAACAGAGTGCTGATTTAATTTTTTAAAATATGTTTTTCCTTCACATACAAAAGAGATTAATAATTCAGTCTCATCATCAGGTATTTATTCTCTCAGAATATGGAGGCACACAGAGAAAACAGCTGATCCATGATGTGACTGAAGTCTACCTGTACTGGTCATGTTTATGACATTAATTGTGTTTTCTCTATTATTTATAAGCAAAAGACACACAAATGCACTATAAAAACAAAAGGCCATAAATGCACCACACTGGACCTTTTAATTAGGTGAATTATGGGCGGGGTCAGAACCTATGGGGACCAGCTATTGGCTGTAAGTGACGTACCATTGTTGTTTTCAGGTAATCAGTGAGAGTAAACCAGTATCAGTCAGTGAGACAGATCAAATTAAAGTACGTGTTGGTACCATTGTCCTAGAAACACGTGTCAGATGTGTCATCTTAGACCGGTGTCCGCTGCATGGGGTCAGTGACCAGTCCATGTCAGCCCAGGTAACAACCAGTCTGCGTCAGTACCAGTTCTGGAGCAGCCCATGAAGGAGGAAATATGTCTCTGACCAGGTCTGACTGACGGAGCAGTGACTTAGTACTCTGCAATGCCGACTTGACAACCGATATAATGCAAGTCACTGACAGAACTGCTCTGGGATTATACATGATCTATGAGACAGATACCAATGAACATTCACTACAGGTACACTTTAAGGGTTTGAACAAATTAACTCGAAAAAATGTGTTTCCATTTCCTCTATGTGCATTTACTCTTTGACAAAAAAAAAAAAAGGCAAAAACCAAATGCACTAAAGAACACCTGTCTGTGCAGTTTTACAACATGTCACTGAAGACGCCTCTGAATTTATGAAACTATTCCAACGTTCACAACCACTCATAAAACACATCAACATACAGACATTAGACTTTAAAAACTCACATCCTCATCCTGAGAGGGCTGTACCATGTCCACCAGTCTCTGGATCACCTTCTCCTCATTCAGCCACTAAAAAAAAAAAAGTGCAATATTAGGGTGAACTGAATATACATTGAAAATCAGGAGACAAAACCAGGGTTTAGACCAAATGTTGAGCTGAACTCCTTATTTTGTAATTGGTGTGTGTTCAATACTGACATTTGAACTCATCTGACATTTAAAAATACTATATTTTACAGTTTTAACAGATGTTTCTAAGAGTGGTCTGACTGAGTCAAGGATGAACTATTTAGGACTTAAAGGTCAAAGATCAATATCACTGTGACCTCACCTAACTGAATGCATTAGTTGTGAAGAACATTAGACACAAATATGTAAAAGGAAAATATGACGGTCTTGAAATTTTAGATCAAAAAAGTCAAAGATGAGGGTCACTGTAACCTCACAAAGCACAATTTACTAGCTGCTACTAATTGAGAGAAATAAGTGAAGGGGGGGTGACAACAACACCGTTCTGTTGGTGTTGTTGTCCACCACCTTCCAGTTTCTTTGTTACATTATCCATTATACATACTCTATGTCCTAATTCTAGTCTGTTAGGATTCATATAACCCATATTAAACATACTTGTTTCAGACAGTTTCACTGCGCTGTTCTGGGACCAAAAGATGAAAACATACAAATACAAAACAAGCACCTTGTGATTTAGTCTGAACTATGTTGTGTATCTGCAGCTGTAGAAGGTGGTGAAAAGAGGCATTTGACAGTGAATCCACCACATACATGGTCTATGAGTTCAGTCAAGTCAAACCAGGGAAAACGCTGTTACCAAAACATCATATGAAGACAAACCGTGTCAATATTTATTCTTAATCATTCAACATGACCTTTACAGTAGTTGTTAAAACATTCATTTTTTCTAGTTTGTTGGTACGACATGTTGTAAACTGTATTATCTGTTCTTATATCCTTACTGTTAATAACTACTCCTTACATCATTGTAAATATCATAAATAACACTTTTAGCACTTATGCAACTTGCTTTATTTTTACTGTTTTGTCTGTTCTGCTGCCTCTTGACCAGGTCATCATTGTATATGAAAACTGGTTCTCAATTGGCCGACCTGGTTAAATAAAATAAGCAATAAGTTGACATGTTCTGTGCACTAACAGCTCAGTTCCACATCGTTCATTTATCAAAAACATTTATAAAATTGACTAAAACTTACAACTTTTACGTGAACTCATTTGTTCCACACGACTGTTAAACAAAAATTTGAACCAAAGGTGCCAAACATACATCCTGTGGACTAAAGCTGCCAAAAGCTCCAATCTATCCATGGAATGAACTAGTGAAATGTAAAAATTACACTAAAGATATTAAGAACATTGAAATGAGTTTGACATCCCCGATTTAAATTTTTAAAGAAACCACATATAAGTATCAAAAAAACAAGAAATGTAAAACACATCACATTCCATAAAAGCAGGTACCCACATTAAGGACATCCTGTCGTAGCTGTTGTGGTTCAATACAGGTGAGCATTCTGAGCAGCAGGTCCATGATGGCAGATGTCCCGATGTGTTTGATCATCAAGTCTACGAAATCCTCACGCTTCCGCAAAAAATCCACTATCTGCACACACAGACAAGAAGAAGAGCATATGCGAGTCAGTGTTTTAACCCTTCGAGGACAACCATTACAACAGGCATTTATTTATGTTGTTTTGCAACAAACGTGTCAGAAAATGTTTTCTCTTCCAATTCGTTTGCACCTTTTTGCAAGAAGAACTTAACTTTCAATACCTATCCATCGATTATCATTGCTTAAAACTGTGTTATAGCAAAAATAAAAAGAGACTTGCTTTTTTTATTTTATCATAATTATGAAAAATACTTGTAAATGTTGATAATAAAACTTTATAAGAAAATACGAGAAATAAATAAACTTTCAACTATTTTCCATGTGTTTGGCATCTGAGTTTACCATCCCTAAGGTTTCTCTTCCCACTGTTTTTTTTTTTTTATTTGCCAAAAAGGAAGATCTAAGGGGATGCCCAGGACATCAATCCATTTGCTTCACTTAGTGTTTATTTGGCTGTTGCTTATTTTTATATTCAACAAATTCTGTAAAGCCCTGTGAGGCAACGCTGTTGTGATATTGAGTCCTAAAACTAAAATTAAATTGAATTCTGTGTCCATGTTCTTAACATTATTTTTCCATTCTTTCTTGTCATTTTGATCCTGTGTGGTAGTCTGTGTTCATTTTCTGTCCAGTTATAGACAGAGCCCCCCATCTCACTGACAAAAACATCCATCTGATTCAAATACAGACACTGCATCTCTTTATAGCCTGGATAGATCTGCATATAGATTACATATATAGAGAAATATACATACAGTGCTCAGCATAAATGAGCACACCCCCTTTGAAAAGTAAGATTTTAATCAATATCTCAATGAACACAAGCAGTTTTAAAAAAAAATTTGGAGTTCGTCTGGTGGTTAACCACCAATAGAGTTAAGGACTTACAATTCAAAATTATTTATAGGCTCCAGATTACACCAGTGTTATGGAACAAATTTAACCATGCGATTTCCAAATACTGTAACAAATGCAAGATTTCTGATGGATCATACTACCATTGTATTTTTGATTGTTCTTCTCAGAAGCTTCTGGAGAAGCACATGTAATGAAATTTCAACAATATTCGGTATAAATAATCTGATCTGGATCCTACTCCTTTGTCTTGTATCCTTGGATTACACTCTGGACAGAACCTTAACCCTCATATGTTAAGACTGCTCACTGTACTTTTGTTTAATGCCAGAAGGTGCATTCTACTGGAGTGGATCTCTGATAAACCTCCTACACTCTCACAGTGGCTAAAAGGAATAATGGAACTTATTCCTCTGGAAGCAATGACCTATTGGATAAAGACAAACCTTTATTATTTTATAAAACTTGGACCCCTTTTTTGAATTCTATCAGATCAGTGAATGCACAGACCATGTAGAAAGGCCTCCTCGGACTTATTTGGACAGATATACTTAGAGAATCACAGACATAAGTTCTGCTGTCAACCAAACACTATACTGTAACATCTCACTGCCTGATTACTAGTCTTTAACACCCTCTCAATTGTCAATTTGAGTTTCTTAAATTCTTTATGCGTTTTTTTTTTCTTTGTTGTTAACTTTTTACACTGTGTGGGAGTTTTTTGTTTTTCTTTTTGTCTTTATTGAATGTTTTTCTTTTCTGAATTGAAAAAGCAATAAAGATATTGTTAAAAAAAAAATTGGACAAAACTGAGTTTTATAGAACACTTCCTTAATTATGTTATGTAGTGTCCCATAGAAAATGTTGATTCTCAAAGAAAACTACAGGGTTTGTGACAAATCTGATGGGGTGTACTCATTTATGCTGACCACTGTACATTTACAGAATATTGACAGATAAAATCCAACTACCAATAAACTACATAAACTGCAAAAACACAGCTAAAAACAGTGAAAAACCAGCAAACCTCAACAAAAACACTAGTGGAACACTCTAAAACAGCACTATCACCGTCTTTCACCGACTGCACCTGCTGCTGTCTGCCTGTCCCTTTTTGCTCCACCCACCTCCATCCACCCCCCCCACCCAACCAATGCAGGCCTCTAGTCTGATGTGGTGTATACATCTGAATCTCAGCTTTCAGATGCCTTTAAATGTTGTCAATAGCGCCGACTGTTGAGGAGTAACTGTAATCTCAGTGAGGGTGGATGCAGAGACAAGGCTGGAGGAACACATGGCCTTTAAAGGGTTAAAAACTCCGACAGCGGCCTTACCTGTTCTGGTTTACGGCCTATGAGAATGGACAGGACCTTGGAGAAGAAGCTAGCCAGAAGGGGATTTAGAGGAGGCTCGTTCTGAAGAAAGCCGTACAGTTTCATCAGCAGTTTTTCATCTTCTCCCAGTCTGTCATTGATCTGGCTCACGTCTGAGGTCAGCAGCTCACAGGATATGTTAGGATACCTGAAAGAACCAAACAAGTCCAGGTGAACCTCCAAGAACCACGACCTGGACAAAAGAACTAACACAGAATACATACACACAGGTCAAAGGTTTATTACTTTCACTACATTTTATCCTTATTTGTTGATGGTGGGGTCTCATCTTTTACCATTATTATTTTTAATCGCACTGGTATGATGTTTTTACACATTTTTGTATGACTTTAGGGTTGTGCAAAAGTTTAATCTATTTATCCATTGGTGCTGTAACAGTCCCATGCTTCAGGATGACATTATTTATTGTTATCATGTGTTCGCAGTGTTATTTATTGTTATCATGTGTCCATACTGTGATTTCGCATCTCTACTGTGTTTTTTGTATGGTGTTGCAGCCCCCTGCCACTGTTTCCCACAATGAATTTCCCCTTGAGGACAATAAAGTATATCTTGTCTCAACTTAAATACCTCTATTCAGTCTTAAGCCAGTGTTTCTCAAACTGGGGGTGCATGGGATCACTCCAGGGTGTTTTTTTCTTTCCTTCTTCAGGTTAGAACACATCAGGTGGAACTAATGTTTTAGGGTTGGAGCACCCTGGACTCATTTTAGGGACGTACAACAAACAAATCGACCGCCTTGGAGATCTGTCACTAGACTACACAAAGAGTTTAGGTCTGGAAAACGGACAAAGATCGGACTGGAACAACATGTGCAATGTTTCTGCATTTTCACTTAATTGTTCTGAAATGTGCAATGTAAATGGGCTCATTACAGCCACTGATATTGTTAAAATGTTCATCTTTGTTACCAAAATGTACTTGTTCTAAAAAAGTAACTTTATTGTCGTAGTTGTAAGATAATTGTGCACTTCCTATTTGCATTTGGAAAAATATTGTCTCAGGGAGAACTGTGGTTGGGTTTATTTGTATTGTTCAAGCAAAAATCAAAGTTATTTTTAATTTGAACAAAATTATTAAAGGAAAAGCAAAAAGTATTGATACAATATTGATGTTTCTTTCAATAAAAGTTATAATTGCACCACTGGTACAATGTTGTTGGGGTTGAGGGGGGCCTAGACATTTTTTGTCCTCCAAAGAGGGACCGGCAGAAAAAGATTGAGAACCACCAACTTAAACAGTCAGTATATACACACAAGTAGTCTGTGGCAGCTGATTTAGATTACATTACATTACATTAGATGAAATTACATTAAATTATATTACATTAGACTTTATTGATCCCACAACAAAAAAATTCAGTGGTCAAGGCAGCAACAGAATAAAGTTTAAAAAAAAAAAAAAAATTGCGCACCATAAAGATAGTACAAAACACAAATATAAAAATAATAACACACTAATGACAATATGTTTACCACGGAGAGGAATTACAATGTCAGCATTTTACAGCAGCTCTTGTGAACAGCAGCAGTCAGAGGATGAAATATAGTGCCAACATCCATAAGTCCAATGCTCCAATAGACTATCAGCTCCAGCCCCAACAAACACAAAGACCATTTTATTTTCCTGTAAATACTTTTTTTTGTTTTACACAAACTTCATGACAAAATCAGAATCTGTAATAGTGATCAGTTTAAATGAATCTTAATTTTACTGTAAAAAAAGAAGCAATAACAACCGTTAAAGTACTGTACCAATCAGCAGTATCACTAACAGTAGCAGTAACGATAACATCTTAATGACACCCACCACTAGGCATGTGGGGTTTTTTTGTTTTTTTTTTACATGATCACTGCTTTGTATGGACAGAGGTGTAATACTTCTACTCAGTCTAAACAGTCTTTATGAATACAGTATTATTCTGTGGGGACTGATTTGATGGCAGCAGTCAGAGGGTGAAATATAGCACCAACATCCATAAGTCCAATCCACTTCAACTTCACTGCTCCATGTACACAGTGTCTTTTCCACAGCGCTGTGGAATAACATCAGGTCATCTACAGAAAGTCTTATGATGTGGATGAAGAGGAACGTGTGTATTTAATAAACCGGGTGCTCTCTATTTGCTCCTATTTTGTTCACAGTATTGTGTCAATTATTTTTCCTAATCTGGTTTTAGCTCTTACTTTAATCAGGAAGTTTAACAAAGTATTAACCCATAGGGACCCAGTGATACCTTTGTGGAAGCTTCCAAATACATTTTTGTCTGTAGTTCACTTAAGGTGATTTATTATCATGTACTATAATATGGATATACACATTTTTCTGTGTAAATCTTGTGTTTTCCTTGGCCAGTAGCAGACAGTTTAAGCCCATCATGGAGATTAAGCCATAAAGATCCAGTGGTACTTTAGAGAACGTTTCCAAATACATTTTCCTGTATATTTAACTTTTGTTGAGTGATTTATCACCATTTATTATCCTCTTTATTTCAAGTTTTTTCCAGTGTAAATCATGCATTTTCTATATTTAATTCAATGATCATGTAGATGATCCCTAAAGCTCAGAGTAAATTCAAAGGTTATTATATCACAACAAAGGTAATTATAGAAGTGAGTTACCAAACCAACCCACCTGAGACCTAATCTCTGAACTAAAATGAGTTCAACACCTTTGACTGTTAATATCTTCAGTGTAATTTTCACACAACACTAATTCATACTTTAGGCCATACTGAATCCTTTGGCTTCCAGTTTTGGTCCACAGGCCATGTTTGACACTCCTGGTTTATATGCTAATTTCATTCAGTGACCTCCATATTTTTTAACTTTAAATTACCAAAAACACATCATCTATTATTTGTAAATCCATGACTTTGCTTGTAACATAGTTTCACAGTTTCCTAATAATTCATGTGCCTATTTTATATCCATCATCTTTTGAAGGTGTAATTTCTGTCATGACCAACAACCAAGATTCATGTTTCAGATCTTTAAAAGCTGAGTGAGAATCAGAGCTAAAATAAAATAATTTTAATTGTCATTGCAAAATACCAGTCTAAAGTGTAACGATGTTAGTTTTTAATGCTCTGTCAAGTGCTCAGAGTAAAAATATACACATCAATTATGAAAACAGACAGCCTTAACCCACAGCCAACCCTAATCTAAACCCAGTCGGCAGCTGCATCACGGTCTTACTTGTATTTAACTTTCTCCTCAACATCAGGACTGGGTTCCTGTGTGATATAGGTAACCAGGTCCTCCATGCACTGGGGTCTCAACAGGAAGTCCACCAGTTTGTGGTTTTGGGCTTTGCACTCCTGCAGGACATCATCTTCATCCATCACCTCTGTCAGAGTCACATCCTCCTTCTCCAGCAGTGTATCGATGTGGGACGTGGTATGGAGGTCAAATTTCCAAAACATGTTGGCTGCAATAAAAAGAATGACAGAGATCAGAGGTGTGCATTTTTGTACAATGTTGTTGTAGGAGTACTGAAGCAGAGAAGTTTATTTGTTCAACAGGATCCCCATTAGTTTCCTCTGTGGTGATTGCTAGTCTTCCTGGGGTCCAAAATAAAAAGACTCAAATTCAAATACACAACATATACAATGCAAAAAACACACAATTACAGATTGAATTTCATACAGAACCTTTACATAACAATTATAAATAAAAAAAGGTCATACAATTCATTTGACCGTACATCTACAACAAACCATTGGCTGTTTCATTAACTTTGGGACTAGAGTACAGCATAGTTGAGTCATCCTAATGGCAATGTTCTGCTTACCTGTGGGTATTCTGGAGTCCAGATGATGGAGCTCAGGTTAAAAAGAAGTGTGTTCTAGTCTTTGGGAGTTTTGGCCCATTCCAGGCGAGCCGGACGGACAGAAAGGCAGACAGCGGTGACGGACAGACTGACAAACAGCACACATACAGCAGTTCAACAGCACACACCTGTCAAACACACACAGGCAAAGAGTAAGAGATATACTGTTACTGATACACTCCACTGACTTTGACATTTTATCTCATTTTAATCTTACCTGAAACTACAAAAGAACAAATCATTCAGGTATTAACTGGGATGACAAACACTCTATATCTGTGTCTCCATTCAACTGCAACAAAAGACAAAACTGTACCTTTTCTTTACACTATTAAACAAAATGGAAATGTTTTTAACACGTGTGTGTGTTTGTCAAGTCCAAAGGCATGGCCTGAACTTTAAAATGAGTCATATACCAGTTCAAACTGTACATACAGAGTACAACCTCTCCCAAGAGATCAACACCACATCAATCTTATCATTTCTGTCAATTTCACCTTTTTATTGCTGTAACGAGGAGTCAACCTGAGTGTGATTCACAGATTTGTATTACAGTACTGGGCCTGTGTGATAACAGTAACAGCCAAATTATAAAGAGAGATCCCAATGTACTGTCTTTTTGCCTTGGAAATTTACTGAATTTCAAATTCTATCCACAAGAAAACAAATGAAAATAAATACATTTGAGGATCTCATTTCTTCAATAATAATTAGCATATGAACAAAAAAAATTAAATACTAAACTCAATAAGCTAATGTAGCTACAATGGGATTTTTCTAATAACTCTATTTCTTTAATGCCCTGTAATCAAGAGGCTTGAATCCAACACAACTCCAGAGATTAAGTGACCACTTATTTACAATGCTAATTTTAGTTACAGAAGCTTCTATTCCTGATAGAGCTGGACAATATGGCCCTGTTTTTTTAATTGTTATGGACAATTAAGACTTTTAATGAAATGAGGTCAAAACATTAAAAAATACCCTTTTCATATTCAAACTACTTGCCACATGCGACTGGAGAAACATTACAATTAAACAGTTAATACAATATGCAAAGCAAACAGGTTACACATTGAATTTTTGTTGTGCAAAACATTAAGACTGCAAAGTATATCACAAAAATATCAGTATTCTGATAATGTTATGTAGTAGTTATGTCGCAAAGACATGCAATCATTTATTTTATTGTTCATTCTCTTTCTGTTTTCCACTCCTTGTGGTACCAGAGTTGTTTTCTCTACCACTCTAACATGATAGTTTTTTTGGTGTATAAACTGAAGTAATGCTACTGCTGCTGGTTGAATGTAAATTTACATCTTATTAATGTTTAAAAGATGCAAATATTTTCAGACACAACTTTGCCCAAGGCCTGAACACTTAAGATATTGTATTTCTATAAGCAGTCTTTACCAAACCCGATATCGGTGGAATATAGTTTAGTTCAAGCTCTTCTATGATGGTACTCTGGCACTTCATTCATTCATTTTCCATACCCGCTTTATCCTCATTAGGGTCACGGGGGTCGCATGGAGCCTATCCCAGCTAC
>JAPTGZ010000023.1:36123996-36135534 GCA_029814645.1 Fowleria isostigma | reverse complement strand
TGATACGGGGGAGGGGGCATAGGTTCAGGGCAGAGAAAGAAATTTGTTATTAATATGACTATATAAATATAGAATTAGAATTTAAGTTAAATATTATTTACATATTTACATTGTTTTGATTGCATACATATGGTTAGTTTACATTACAAATATGGCATTTAAAGGGTTAACATATAATAGTTATTGAGTATTTGGTATTATTGTTTATGGCTCAAGTTAATGAAATGTTAATGCAAAAACTTTTAAAAAACAGTGTATGAAAAACATTCTGACATTATTACTACACTGCATATTATGTGCTGTGACCCTTTCATGGATGAATTATGAAAAAAGTTTCTAAATATTTTTAGATTGATTTTATTTCTCAAAATTAGGCTAAAGTTGAATGCATTTGGAATTTTAAAAAAGGTTTTATTAAAATATGAAACCACCTGAGGTATAGGAAAGTACAAGTTTTGGCTTTTAAAATTAAATAATTGCCAATATTGGAAACGTCATGATGCAACAGTTTTTTTTCAGATGCATTTTATAAAATTTTTAGGGATTGTCCTTTGTGGTTTACAGTTGGTTTTTGTTTTGTTTTGTTTTTATGTTTGTTTAGTTTTTTTTTATAAAGCTGTGGAAATTTTGTCCACAAATGTGGACAGAAAACCTATGGCTGGGTCTGAGGAGGTTAACTTTATGAGATCACAGATCAGTCAGCATTCTGAAACTCTAATGATCCTTTCATTCATTGTATTTCTTAGGGTCTATAGACTGCCCTCATGTGGTTTGGAGAATATTGCATTTTGAATCATTTGGAAAGTGAGGGCATGAATCATGTATCCACAAATGTGGACTTCATGCATGAAAGGGTTAAGTGTTTAGTGTGACTTCTGTGGACACTGAAGGGTTACATATCCACTAAACCTGGATGCCTCATACTCTTCTATTTGTTCACATTCAGGACCAACCTGATCCAACCGATGCAGCTCGGTATGGATGGAACAATGAGAGAGATGACGCCAGAAGATCTGCACAAACTTACCCACAATCCTTTGCTCCAGCCACAAGAACCACCGCAAAACTCTGACAGTGAGGACGAGGCTTAGTGAACAAAGAAGGAAATGTTACAAACACAACAACAACAACAGCAACAACAACAAAACCAAACCAGATCAGATCAGATCAGATCTACAGTTCAATGAGTGTCAACTGGAATCAGCTGCTTCTCTTCCGGTTCATTGTCAGTCGTATCGTTTACTCTGGTGGAGATTTGAGCATCGATGGGGATTTTCTTTGGATTTGTTTGTCTTTTTTGTTCCGACGTTTTCATTAAGTAGCAGAAATGCAAAGTGTAAATGTCACTGCAGCGCATTCAACAGCAGGGAACTCAGTAAAATGACCACACAGTAATTACTAACAGAATAAACTATAAATAATGTCAATGTTTTTGTTGTTTTAACCCATATATACCCAGATATATTTTTGTTAGTTCCCACATGAATGTTTCCTCTATATTTAACAAGAATTCAGACCCAAGCATAACATTTACAGTTTATGTAGACTACAGGGAAATGTTCTAAAATGTATCATTACATTTAAAAAAGCAAAATATCACTCCTTTAATACAATCAACAACTGAACATTTGAGGTAATGGGCTCCAAGTTTGGATGTATTTTCAGTAAGGACGACAACCGCTGCTGCTGCTGTATCACATACTCAGAGAAATGTTTACAGGAAGTGTGGACCTTCTATGTGCAATATCATAACATAACTAGTTATAGATGTAACAAATTAAGAAGGAATTAAAATTGGTTGTAGAAATGCACTTGATTTTTGCCAAAATGAATATAAAGATAGATCTGCAGTACCTGGAGGGTTCACATTCAAAGTATATGAACTATTAGGGTCAAAATACACAAATAAATGAACCAAAGACTAATAAAAGTGGGTTTAGATAAATATGAACCCTTTAAATTCATCCTATTGGACCAGATCGGACCCTTTGGGGGCTAGTTTTGGCCCACGGGCCATATGTTTACAGTATAACACTGTCTTCCTTGATTCATTTATTTATCAGACACTAATTAATGTCATTTACGTTTATCAAACAGCCTCTTAGAAAAAACACACATTCATGTACAAATGTCGCTGTGATATTTTCCTTTTTTTTTTTTTTTGTTTTACCTCCGTCGCTGCTTAAACCTTCCAACTCCGTTGTAGTTAAATGAACTCAGGATGATCCACAGTATGAAACAGAACATGAATTAATGATCCAAAGATGATGATGATGATGATGATGATGATGATGATGATGGTCTGTATTTTTGACAGAGCTTTGACTTTTAGCTGTTGTTCTTTTCATAAATGCTCTGGGGTTTTGGATTCTCCAGGTTTTATTTTTTAGACGGTGACATAAAACACTGAAGATTAAATATTTAAAAACAGAGCGTATTGTATCAGACATTATATATTCAGTGTTTCCTCCTTTTTGTTGTTAATGTGTAAATAGATACAAACTTTATTGTGGATTCTAATGGTAATAAAATGTGTTAAATGAACCGACTCGTGTCTTATTAGGATTCGGAAGATAAACGACGACTGAATTTTTTTTAGAATTGTGTTCATTGTTTACTGGAGGTGAAGCATCTTGGTCAGTTTGTCTGTCTGTATGCAGTCTAGTGGTCACGTTTCAAGCATTGTTGATATCAAACCATGACCAAATGATTTGCTATATTTTCTAGTCAGCTTAGAAGTTTTTGTCGATAGTGGGCTAAAGTACAGCTCAGATCATTCAGCATAGATTAATAAATACATGAATATATCAATACATGGATACATGAATGTGTGAAGATGGTGTAAACGTCCTTCAGTCATAGAACTGGTTAATGATGTTGTTTTAATGATGGATGCAAAATTAAAGACTTGACCTGTTTTTTGTCATGTTTTTGTCCATAAGATACAAATGGACTTGATACAGTTAATTTCATCGTATTCTGATTATTACTGTGGTTGAAAAAGGTTCAACACAATCTAAATCATAAAATATCTGCAGAAAAGTCTTTTTTGTGTTTCTAAAGGTGTAGCTGCATCAAACTGACATAAAGTAAAGACAGTGACTTATTTTTATTAACAAGAAAAAAATACAAAATAAGCAAACTGAATTGTTGACAGTTTTAGTTTAGACCTGGATAGAACTGAGCATGTGCAGAAGGATCATGTGGTTTTAATGAACCAATACTGGGCCCAGTTCAACGACTTCTTAATGGAATAAATCCCAAATGCATGATGGGAAATCAAACTTTGATCTCCAGAATAAAAACTCCAGAGCCCACAATTATGGCACAACTTTTTAATAATCATTAACAAGTATAGGTATGGATTTACACTCTGTTCATAACTTAGATTTTGTTGCTTTATGTAGTTTTGTACATATTCTGTGCGTGCAAGGCAAAGATAAACATGACGGTAGAAAATAACAGGCCCTCCAGGATCAGGTGGAGGTTCAGGTTCTAAACACACACACATTCCCTTCAACCACCCTGAGTTTAATAAACTGGACACACTCCTGTTGTTTTCTCACACAGTATCTGCTGTTAACGCCTCATCTGTTCCTCCTGAACGATGGATATGACGACCAGTGGAAACTGAAACTGACACATGCAGGTTTGAAGATTTGACGTGAGGATTGAACAAGAAAAACACAGAAAACAAACATTAACAACAGAGTAAATCAGAAATGTTTTGGGAGGCGTTGGTGAAGGAAAGCCTCTCCTTGTCTGTCACTGAATATTGGGTCAACATCTGAGCCAATCAGAGGCTCTGAACCGATCACATGATCCAACGGAACCAGAACCAAAAACTCATGTCCTGAGGTTTACACCTGGACTAGACTAATCCTAAGGTTTACACCTGGACTAGACTAATCCTAAAGTCTACATCTGGTCTGGACTAGTTTTGAGGTTTACACCTGGTCTTTGGTGGATGAAAGGCTTAAGACCCTTGATGGTGGACCAGGTGAAGGTCAAACTCAGATGTTACCATCGTCTTCATATCTTCATATCAGGACTGAACCTGTGGTCTCTAAACCAACTTGACTGATTTTGTAAACCTGTTCCATTTATGGACATAAACTCACTGATCCTGACTGATGGCGATGAAGTAACAGATGCTATATCACAGTGGTGGGTCAAAATGACCCCCCTCCCATTCCCAAACAGACACCAATTATCAGGCAAATGCATGAAATTAACACAGAATTAAGAGATAAAAGATAAAAAAATATAATATCAAAAGTTGGCATCGAGAACATTTAAAACATTTACCAAAAGATGTAAAATTAAAGGCAGAAAAGTAGCTTAAGTGAGAAAATGAGGCCTGTTTTTAACAAATCAAAAAAACCAAGGAGATTTTCTCAAACATGAGAGAGAAGGATCTGCATCTTTGCGCCAATAAAAGATGACATCAACCTCAGAAAAGTCCAATCTTTGTTAATGAACAATGAGTAGGTGAATGTGTTTGGACTGTTCCATTCCAGATCCTCCAGGTTTAACAGGTATCACATGAGTTTTTTCCATTTTCTTCCCCTGCCAAGTATGCTAGGTTGATTCTCCTGTCAGTCCTCAGTGGGATGGATCGTAGCCAGGGATTGATTTGCCAGGGTCAAAAATGTAAAGTAAAGAATAAAAATAAAGACAGATTAAACAGGGTATTCAGTGGGATGTGGCTGCTGTGTTCGTCTGGAAAATAAAAGCCGTTGGTGAAACAGTTCTGATGTGAGGTTTGGATCATCACAGGCCGATACTGAGCTGTTAAAACACAGCCCTGCGCACATGCTCAGTGTGTGTTCCCTAAAGTTAGCCACGTGGTATAAGCAGGCGCTTTCACATCACACATGTACCAGTGACGTGTTCAAAGATCAGTCAAAATATTTGGAGTTATTCATAACTTAAATAAAGATCACACTGAATGTGACTACTAACGCAATGTGTCACCAAGGGAGAAAATTATCGTACAAACAAACGAGCGAATGGTTCTGGAGACATTTCATGCAGAATATTGATACTGTTGATAGGAAATCTACTGGCTGATACTGAGACCAGTGCATGGTGCATTCAAGTACCCAGGACCATATGGGTTTATTGTCAGATTGATGTGAACATCATCCTGACATCCGGGGATGAGTTCATCCCCACACTGATATTGGATGAAAAACCAAGAAATGAGCCAAGATCAAACTGATCTGTTGTTGTTGGTTCAAGACTGAACATAAAGACAATGTGTGAACACTTCGAACGTGATCAATTCATCAAATAATAGATTTCATTCCAGATTGTTAAATGTGAATATCCTTTGTTACAGTGAAGTGAAGACATTTAGGTTGTGACCAAACAAGTCATTTGATGACATCATCTTGGGATTTGAGATGATTCAGCAGAGAAATCAAAACTGAGAGTAAGGCCCAATCCCAAATCACTCCTTGGCTTCTCCCTCTCCACTTTGCGCAAGGTAGGGGTGTCCCGCTTCTTGATGAGTCGGAGGGGAAGGGCTGTTTGACCCTTGAAACTGAGATTTTTCAGAAAAACACTACAAATGGAGGGGTATGAGAAATCTCCATAATAAGTCATTGATGACTGCCAATGTGTCGAAGGGTTGTCCCATTTCATAGGGAAATCTTTCAAACCCTACCCTTTGCAACTCCATTAGGGGTATTGCTAAGTGCAAGGGCCAAGGGGTGAACTGGGATTGGGTCTTAGTCTGACGTCAGAACGTCATCCAGTTGTTGCAGTAGAACATGGATGAGAAGCTGAAATGCAGACAATGGTTCTATAAAATCTGAATATCAGTGGGACCAGGGTTAGGGTTGGGGTCTATCAGGGTCTTAAATCAGACCCTTTTTGAAAATCCTCAAAATGACCTGGTAAAAAACTTCCCTCAACTCCAAACTTCCCCTGGTTAAAGTTCCTAATAGGGGGATCGGACTTTTCACATTCCTGGAATTCTTGAGGGCGGAGCTCTGTGTTGAACACCTCTGATTGGTGGAACCCACTGTCAGCGTTCTCCTCCATGTTTAATCTAGCAGGGTCCATGAACTGGTTTATTCCATTTAAACCAGATTTACTTGGTTTGTGTTTAGATCATTTCTTAAATGGAACAAAAGAAGAAAACCTCCGACAAGTAGACAACGTCGTTGTCCATTTAACCTGTATTTGTCTCCCTCTAGTGGTCATTGTAATAAGGTGTGTCCATGTGAATCCACTGTGGATAATAAACCTGGACCAAACAACAACAGATTTACACAAAACCATCAAAAGAAACCAAGCAGGAAACGACCGAGTCTCAACTGAATAAACGGAACAGAAACACAAACCACAGATGAACAGGGATTCATTTTCCAGGAAATAAAAGTTCCTGTGAATGTTGGTGGAAAAGGTTCTGTTGAGTCCGTCCTGTCTTCATCTGTCTCCTACTGGACTACCCTCAGGTGCGGGGTCAGTGCCTTGCCTAAGGACACTTCAGCTGGGCACCATGGTCTCAGTGTTGGGGGGGGGGGGCTATGTGTGGACATGGGGAGCTTGGGTGGTTCCAACCCCTTGACCCCAACCCCCCAGGTCCCAGTGGTGTCCCAGACCCTCCTCCTGGTCTCCATCCTCGGTCCTATTCGGAGACAGGGGACTCAGTTCTTTGGTCTGCTGGTTCTTCCTTCTCCGTGTGCTGTCTAGAACTTGCCCCCCCCTCTTCCTGTGTGCTGTTGACCATGCCCACTGTGGGCGGGGCTGTGCCGGGGCTCTTCTTCTTGCCTTGAGGACTGACCTGGGGGTTTTGCAGGGTTTGGGGCGAGGCAGGGCTTGTGCAGGGAGCGGTTGGGGACAGAGGTGTTTCGGGCGCTGTGCTTAAGCTCTTTTCTTGGGGGGTGGGAGGTTTGTCTGTGGTTCGGGGTGGTGCTGGGGGCATGTCCATGGTGGGGGGGTCTGTTTGATCCTGAGGTGTAGAGGACGGAGCCCGGGAGCCCTGGACTTCCTCCTCTGGTGGACATAAGGGTTTGGGTTCAGATCCACTGCTCATCCGGCTTTTGTCGGGTTTCAGATCCTCCCTGATGCCAGACCCCTTCGGTTCCCCTGGTTCTGTACATGGAACCACAACAGACTCATTCATACAGAGAAACAAAATAAAAAAAACATGGGTGGTCTCTGATCTATAAGACACTTTTCTGGAGGGTTCAATCATACAGTCATGGAAAAAATGATTAGACCATCAAAAGTCCTCAAAAAATATGGTTATGCAATCAAGTCCTAACTCCTGTGTGTATCATGTGACTCAAACAGACATGAAATGTCTAAAAACACTGTTTTTTTTGGGAACAATTTCATAGATATTGATGTAAGAACTTAACATCTTTTGGTTTATTTTGATCATATTTCATACTGTTTTTACCAACTTCTAGTTTATTGAAGCCATCCCTTAGTTTGATTTTACTATAGTTTAAGAGTCGTTCAGTTGAGTTTAGCATTGTTTAGTTTGGATTTATTATCTTTTAGTTCATCTTATTCACCTTTTAGTTTTGTCTCACTGTCTTTTATACTGCTTTTACCAGTGAGTAAAAGCAGTATAAAAGTGAGTTTTATGCTTTATTCAGTGACTCATCCTGTCTGTGGTTACATGGGGTTGAATCATTCCTGGTTTTGGTAGAACTATGTGTGTTCTAGTAGCAGACTGCCCCCTGCTGGTCAGAGTCTGGAACATCAGTACTGCTGGGTTTGTACACATTTTTCAAGGTCAAATTTAAGCGCTGTTCAAGCACTTTTAAGGGTTATTTTCAAATTTTTCCAGCACATCACCTTATCGTTGGGGTAAAATCCATATCTACAGGATTACATATACTCATGACTACTTTTTTCACCTTTTATCACAACTATCTACATTGTGTTATGCTGTAAACATCTAAAGTTATGTTTCATAATTGCAAAAAGTTAAGAAATTAAAGGAGAACACAAAGTTTTATCCCAAAAAAAGGAAGCCACTTGGTCTTCTTCAGAGACACTCACACCAAGAAAAAGATTAAGATAAAAATGCACCTGGAGTTGACCTGAGAGCACCTAGAAATTTTCTATTAGGTACAAAGTTTTGTTATTCCAAATGTCTCTGTAGGTAGCTTTGGCTTCGCTTCTGACCTGGCAGAGTTCATATTAAGAATAAATAAATAAACCATGTCACAGCAATAATTACATACACTTTTAAGTACTTAAACTGAAATTCAAGTACTTTTAGATCTTGAAACACAACATAAAAAATTAAGCACTGGCAAGGATTTCAAGCACCTGTACGAACCCTGCACTAGATCAAACCCATCTGAGATCTACTGGGTCCACACATGAGCCTTTCCCTGGACCAGGTTTTTCCCTCTGACCAGGTGAACATTCTTTGGATATTATATTCACTACCAGGGACATATGTATGTACAGACCACATGGCTCCGCCCCCTCACCCTCCTGAGGCCGTTGTGCTTCCTCTCCACTGGATGGATCTTCAGTGCAAGTGGGCAGGTCTCCTCTGTTGCCACGGAAACGGATGGGTGACCTCTGTAGCACCGCCTTCAACTCTGGGTGAGAGAGCGAAGGCCGTGAGAATCATTTTAAAAAGTTCAAAAAAAATCTGTATGAACAACATTGTGATATTTGTACCCTGCTGTGCAGATTATACGCTGTCAGTGTGTCCTTTTGATCTGTGGAGGATCTGGATAAACACGGGTCCTTTTAACATTCGCATACCTTGTGTCATGGCGAAAGCATCCTCGTGCACCGACACAGCTCGGCGCTGTGGGAGGGGCTTCATGTGGTGTCGAGGTTTCGGAAGACTCTCTGAAAGTAACACGACATCAAACACCGATAAGGTATAACATCAACCACCGATCAGACGTAACATCAACCACCAATCAGACGTAACATCAACCACCAATCAGACATAACATCAAGTGTTCTACTGTGGTTAGAACCAACAAACATTGATTAAGAAAGGACGTCCACATCTCAGGACCATTGAGCATCTGTGGGAGGGGTTGGACAAATATATCCCATCATAAAAGCACAACTTGTCTCATTTTTGTCCATTTTTTGACTATCATAGTCTTTTATGTTCATTTTTGTTCATTTTGTTGGTGAGTTTGGTCAGTATTTTGTCATTTTTAGTCATTTTGTTGGTTGGTTTGGTCAGTATTTGGTCAGTATTTGGTCATTTTTAGTCATTTTGTTGGTTGGTTTGGTCAATAGGTGGTCATTTTTAGTCATTTATTGGTTGTTTGGTCAGTATTTGGTCATTTTTGGTAATTTTGTTGGTTAGTTTTGTCAGTATTTGATCATTCATTCATTCATTTTCTGAACCTGCTTTATCCTCCCTAGGGTCACGGGGGGTCGTATGGAGCCTATCCCAGCAACTTAAGGGCGAACGCAGGGTACGACCTGGACATTTCGCCTGTTCATCGCAGGGCTGGCATTTTGGTCATTTTTTAAATCTTTTTAATATTCTGTTCCCATAGATGCTGAATTGGCTGAGATCAGGTTGTTGTTCTATGATATTTTTGGTCAGTTTGAACCATTTTCCACTTTCCATCCATATCCTACTCTTGTTCATTTTTACTGTTTCCTAACACATCAACTTTGAGGTGCACATATTCACCTGGAGTCTGATAAATATATCCTCCCATTGACAAACTCAACATTAATAACAATTGAATCCTTTCCAGTAGATGTACCTGAACTTTAACACCTAACCTTCAGCCTAAAATGTACAGATTTACACAGAGGACATGATGATGTTTTCACATTAACAGCATTTAACTGTTCCCTTAAACTTCAGATGAAAACTCTACAGACGATAAAAACTATAATGTGATGTGAAAGCGGGTGGATGAGCTTGTGTTCACAGTCGTACCATCGGTCACTGATTGTGCTTTCTCGGAGCGGTCCGTTGCTGTGGGAACCCTCCATGGAGACGGAGCCAGAGGAAGAGGCTCTTTCCTGGGAGACAGAGCTGAGGCAGGGCCCCTGGAGGCCTCTGGGATTTCAATCTAAACAGGAGAACAGAGCATGCTCAGTACGAACAAACAGCACAGGAACCAAATACCCAGAGTAATGACTTCCACTCAGCTGTTGGACTTATTCCCCAAACTGTCTGAGTGTAAATATCACTGACATGGTCTGTTTTAATGAGACGCCAAGTTGTTTTTCTGTGCTTGTTTTTGTCGCCTTCAGGGGGAAAAAGGTCACATGACACTAAAACTATATCAACAACTCTCCAAAAATGACCTCACATCCCGCACACTGTGTAAATATGGATCTGGTCCCACCTCCTCCAGAGTAGAATGATGACGTTTGTCACATTTCAATGATGTAAATGTCACATAAAATTATACAATTACATTTACAAAAACAAGTAAAAAATTAAAATTTTCATGCAATTTTAGAAAATCTTGGTCAGTTTTGGATTATTTATTGTAAATGTTTAGATAAATGGGCCACAAATGAACACAATAATCATAATTTAAGAAAGGTTTGTTGAGGTTTGGCTCATTTATCATAATTTAAAAAACAAACTAGCCAAAAATTAACGATATTATAAATGAAATAGTTGGATAGACAAAGTGATTATAAATGAAGGGAATTTTGATCATTTTTGACTCATTTATCAGAAATAATAAGAGAAATGGGCTACAACAGAACACAATAATCAGAATTTAAAAAAGGTTTGTTGAGTTTTGGCTCATTTATCATAAATTTAAAAACAAACTAACCAAAAATGAACAAAATTATAAATGAAATGAAGAAAAATAGGGGAAAAATAAGAAAATGATCAGAAATGAAGGAAATTTTGATAAGTTTTGCCTCATTTATCATAAATTTCAAGAAAAACTAGCAAAATATGGATCCTTCTAAAAAAAAAACTCCGATATGTGTCACATATGGATGAAATGTCTGATTTGGGTCAGTTTTAAATCTACAGTGTGGACATAGCCTTAGAACCTTGAACAGCTCCGGTTCCTTCGGTATTTGGTTTATGTACAGACGTTACCTGGGGTGGGCCGTCCTCCGGTCGGCTGGAGGGTGGGGCCGATGAAGGACGGCCTCCTCCTCCTCCTCCTCCTGCAGGAGTGGCGGGGGTAGGGAGGTGGGGCTTGGCGGCGATGGCGGGTTTGGGCGGTAGAGGTCCGACGGGTCGCTCTGGGAGGGCGGGCTTTGGATAGAGGAGGGGCTCTGGTCGGGCGGGGTCACTAGTTCTGATTGGATGCCTGGGGTCAGCTGGAGCAGAACAGGAAACAATGACTTCAATTAAGACCTCCCACAATTTCAATATAAATATAAAATCATCAATAATCTCACAATAAATAAAGCCTCTTTTTTAAATTCCTGTTGGTAAAAAAAAAATAATTTTTAATTATATTTTCTTCATTTTTGTCATTTTGTTAACAGTCATGTTTTTTATGATATGTTATTTTTGTTGTATATTGCGATCAGTGTTTCTTTATTTTTGTCCATTTTGTTGGTTTTTTTCATTCATTTATA
>JAPTGZ010000023.1:36049884-36070576 GCA_029814645.1 Fowleria isostigma | reverse complement strand
TTGGACTAATGGTAGACTGCTTGGACTAATGGTGGACTGGTTGGACTAATGGTAGACTGGTTGGACTAATGGTGGACTGGTTGGTTTTACTGGTTGGTTGGACTGGTTGGACTGATGGTGGACTGGTTGGTTTTACTGGTTGGTTGGACTGGTTGGAGTGATGGTGGACTGGTTGGTTTTACTGGTTGGTTGGACTGGTTGGACTGATGGTGGACTGGTTGGTTTTACTGGTTGGTTGGACTGGTTGGACTGATGGTGGACTGGTTGGTACCTGTTGTCCAGATGACTGAAGTCCTGCAGGTTGAAACATGTCCACTTGTGTATGTGGTAAATATTGTCCACGTCCTGTTCCCAAACACAGCAGAGTTACCCTTCATAAACTGACCCGGTTCGTGGAGGTCAACAGGTCAACAGTAGTTCTCACCCATTGAATGTCTTCTCTGAAGGGCATCTCATTAAAGTCACACAGAGCAGCGTACGTATCAGAGAATCCTCCTGGAAAAACAAAAAATAAAACTAGTTCAACCGCATCTGAAACAGAGGAAAGGTACAAATCTGTAACACATTTCATACTAGGGGTGTCAAACATACGGCCCGTGGACCAAACCTGGATCCCAAACGTCAAATTTGGTCCATGGGATGAATTAGTGAAAGTGCATCTTATGTATCTTTTGTGTAGTTTATGAGTTCTACCACATTTTTTTTCTTGTTTATTAGTGTATTGTAGCATATTTTTGTTTATTTTAGTATATTTTAACATATATTTTAGTGCATTTTAGTGTATGTCTTGTTCAGTGCTTTCTAGCATATTCGTGTATTTTAGTGTATTATAACATATAAGAAAAAAATTTAATGTAAGTGTATTGTAGAATATTCTTTTTTACATATTTTATTATAGATTATAATTTGTAGCATATATTTTAGTGGGTATGATACAAATATATTATATTAAATGCATTGTAGCATATTTTTGTGTATTTTAGCGTGTTCTAGAATGGCTTTTGGTAGTTAAGCATATTTTAACTTATTGTTTTGTGTATTTTAGCATATAATTTAGTGCATTTTACAGTATTTTTGTGTATTTTAGTGTGTTGTAGCACATTTGTTTTTGTCTATATTAATGTCAAGCCTTTATATTTTCATGTATTTAGTGTATGTGACAGTGATGGTCCTGTCACTATGCCTCTGATTGATCATGCACCCTGGCTACTTGGCCAAGGGGATATCCCCTTTGGCCGACTGGTTAGTGCACATGACTCTTACCTGGGAGTCTGGGGTTTGAAGCCTGCCTGGGCCTTCTTTGTCCTTACTACATGTACATTTAAAAGGTGTATTGTAACATATTTTTGTGTATTTTAGACATTTTGTTTGGGTCCCAGTTTCACTTTATTGTTAGAATCTTTTCATGAGAAAAGGTAAAGACATTTTATTCCAACTTCATGGTTAATTGTTGGTTGTATTTAGAATGAGTCCTGCCCTTTAGTCGTCTCCTGGTGAGTAGTACCCAGTGCAGATGGAGAATGCCTCCTGTAGTTTTGGAGCTCACTAACCTGGGTGCCAACATGATTTCGTTCCCATTGGAGACAGTTCAGTGACATTCTAACCTGACTGGTCCTTGGTGTGTTTTCAGAACCATCAGGACGTGTGTTGTAGTAAAGGTTCGTACCACAGGATCCCAGCTGAGCGTTCATCTGCGTCTCTATGACGCTGGTCAGAGTCTGGAGTCTCTGCTGGAGGTCACAAGGCATCGTCTTCAGCAGCTTTCTGAAGGTCAACAAGAACAGGACGAAGGAGCCATTAAAAGGGGCGGAGCCTGAACTGGTTGACATCTTCATTTATTAGCTCTAACTGATAAAAGTTCAAACACACGTTACATTCCTGTAAACTCATACTTTGACATATATTTGGTGTTGACTGAATTCCACCTCTGTGGAACAGCTCTACACAGGCTTTTGTAAACTCAACTACAACTTCGTCAGGATGGATCCTTCATGACCTGATCTCCATGTCACTTATACAAAAGACAGAGATCTGTGGTGGTATGCTTCTATATCACCATGGATACAAACCCAGGAGACGAATCGGGGAAGATCCTCTTCAGAGAGGCGGTCATGTGACTGACCAGGGCCTCCAGGTCCTCAGCATGAAGAACACTGAAGGACAGCGTCTGTCTGTCTGTCTCCAACACCACCTGCAACGCACAGGACAACACTGTGGATCAACGACCCACACCAGTAGCCCCGCCCACTGGACACAATATAGATCAGGGGTGGGCAACTCTGGTCCTCGTGGGCCGGTGACCTGCATGTTTTAGATATTTCCCTCTTCCACACTTGGAACCCCTTACATCATTATCAGTATTCTGCAGAGCTTAGTGATGAGCTGATCATTAATTAAACCAGGTGTGTGGATGAAGGAAATATCTAAAACATGCAAGATACTGGCCCTTGAATACCCCTGCCCTAAATCAACCTCCTCCACCAGTAGCCCCGCCCACAGGACATATCTGATGACATCAGCAGGTGACCCACCTGTGTTAGGCTGTGGATGTGGATGGAGCAGATCTCCAGGTAACTGAACGTACTCTCCACCTGTACACACACACACACACACACACACACACACACACACACACACAAAGTAAACACACTTATCATGTATATGCTACTGATACAGGGGTGTCATGTGATGCTTGGAGGAGCTTTACCCTGATTGGATGCTCATTTAGAACTAGATAACCCCTCCACAGACTCAGGACCTACAACAGAAGAACAGAAACACAACAAATAGAATAGAATAGAATAGAATAGAATAGAATAGAATAGAATAGAATAGAATAGAATAGAATAGAATAGAGACCAGTGTTATTTGTTGGTGTGGTTGCCAGCGGTAACTCACCATGAATCTGTTGATGGATCGGCCTCCATGACACATGGACGGTTTGAGGATGACTGGAGTCACCACACACACTCTGTGAGGTTTCAACAGAGATGAGATCTGATCTGGAAACAGAAACATAGAAACATATGAAAACACATGGAAACACATGGAAATACAAACATAGAAACAACATGAAAACACATGGAAACTTACAGAAACACATGTCAACATAGAAACATATGGAAACATAGAAACATATGAAAACAAATGGAAACATATAGAACCACATGGAAATACAAACATAAACAATATGAAAACACAACCATAAAACATATGGAAACATAGAAACATATAGAAACACATAGAAACATATGGAAACACACAGAAACATATAGAAACACATGGAAACATAGAAACATGTGGAAACATATCGAACCATGTAGAAACATATGGAAACAGAAATATACAGCAACATATGGAAACACATTGAAACATCAAAATATATGGAAATACGGAAACATGGAAACATTTAGAAACTTGTAGAAACTTATGAACATATGGAATATCCACATAATATACATGACTCTTCTCATGATTTCAAGATTTTAATATGAGAAGAACAATATTTATCATGTCTGTACTAAAAATAAAGTTAAAACAGGTAAATACACTGAAGTGCAGTAAATGTATGCTAAAAGGCACTAAAATACACAGACTATATGGGACAATACACTGAAATACACAAATTTCACAAAAATAACACTAAATGCATAAAATGTGCAATGTTTAAAAACAATGCTAGAATACAATAAAATAAACACAAAAATGCTAGAAGACATTAAAATACACAAAATATACAGAAAATACATTAAAAATATACAGGTAATATGCTAAAATAAACAAAAGTATGGTACAATACATTTACTTTTTAAAATATGTTGTATTTATAATTTCCTAGTCTTCCTTGTGTGTGTTTATGTATTTGATGAATAAAGATGATTGTGATTCTATAAATATTGAAGCACTATTTACTCTATGTACTGTACTGTACTACTGAATATACCATTACTATATACTGTCAGGGTTAAACTGACTTTGTTGAGGCTGTTTTCTGGAACAGAGCCCAGGGAAACTACAATAATACAGTGAATTTATAGTGTATAAGTACTTTTGGTTTGTTTGTATATTTATGTGATTATGGGATGTGCATGAATCTAAACTCATTTTCATCCAACACTAATATAGTAAACTTCAGCTCAGTGACATTTGCAGATTTTGGTTTCCTGGTCTTACCTTGAAGGTTCTGAGCCGAGTCCATCCTTCAGATCTTCTCAGACCAACATTAACCATCTAAAAAGGACACGATGAGGGACACCACGAGGAGCTGGAGTCAAAGCCGGACACATCAACTGTCAGATGCTTCACCCACTCTCTTCTGATTTCCACTCAGCCGTTGTTGTTTCCCGTGAACACATTAGTGCTTCACATCCTGTTTCACAGCAGAACTTATCAAAACCTCCCACATGATGAACCCCAGCCACAGCCAGGAAATGTGCAGCTTCTGTCTGCACACATCAGACAACTACAACCAGAACATGTACAGGTACTCAAGACTGCAGTACCACAACTGTCCACCAGAGGGCGACAAAAACACATACGTAGATGTAGTTACTCAGGCTGCAGTATTGTGTCCAGCCACCAGAGGGCAATAAAGACGTGCACTGATAAGTTAATTGGTTAATCTAAATTGGATAATGCGGGTATGGAAAATGAATGAATGAATGAATGAATGAAAATTGTCCATAGGTGTGAATGTGAAAGTGATTGTCTCTATATGTCAGCCCTGTGATGAATGCTCAAATCAATAAATCTAGTTTTGGTTAGCATCCGTCCGCAATGATTAATTAATTCAATATGATATCAAATACGAGTCACCAAAATCCTGGATGCCCCAGTGTAGTAGTAAATAATCCCTGTGTGAATCCATAATATGTATTGATACATAATATTATAACACAGTACTACCTATGGTACCTATTACAGGAAAACAAAATCCATCCATCGATCCCTCTTTATAAAGTGGGTGATGCAGTGTCAGAACATTTCTTCTTAAACTCCAGAAGTCCTCTTTCTATTGACATCAGTGCTTAAGCTAACCCAGGTGGATGACAATACTACACCATACAATACATACAATACAAAACAGCTCCTACAGTCAGTCCAGTATGTGTGTTGACTTACAGCCCGTCATCCATGGATAGCGCTGATCCTTTTCAGTCTTCAAACACATTTCCACTTTACCTTTTCCTTTAAGCCCAGTTCTGGGGTTGGCCTTCCATTTTTTATTCAAGTTTTTCAATTCGTCTTGATAAAGAAGATGCTAGTTAAGTAGTCACAACATCACTCACGTCTCCGCTCTGTTTTCACTCCTGAGTACAACACCTGCTCAGTGGAGTAGCTGCTGTTGGGAGAAAGTCTTCAAGAAGGACTACAGTCTTATAATTTTTGTCCCACCCACTCGAAATCAAACTGTGATTCATCCATTCACCCATCACTCTGAAACCAAAACACAAACCTGGCCTTAATGAAGTCTGAACAAACAATGAAGCAGCTATTCATATCTTGACAAATAGCGATGATTCTGATTGGATAACATGTTTCAGGACAGTAACCCTTTCAGTACTGATGTGAAGTTGACAGTTTGTTTAACTTAATTTTAAAATAATTATTGCTTTCTAAAGTTAATATTCATCTAATTATTACCTCCACCAAGGAGGTTATGTTTTTGCCAGCGTTTGTCTGTCTGTCTGTCTGTCTGTTAGCAACTTAACGTAAAAACTACTGAACGGATTTGGATGAACCTTTCAGGAAAATGTGGAAATGACACAAGGAACAATCAATTAGATTCTGGGAGTGATCCCACATTTTACTCCCGTCCAAATGTGTGAATGGCACTAATCATGTCACTCCTCTCCGTGCGAGTGTGGGCGGGGCTACATGCAGTCTGTGTCTGTCTGTTTTTCTGTCTGTTAGCAACTTTATGCAAAAACTACTGGACAGACTTTGAGGAAAATTTTAGGACATAATGGAAATGACACAAGGAACAATCGATTAGATTTTGGGAGTGATCTGGATGACCACCTGGGATCCAGGATTTTTTGAAAGGATTCTTTGACATTGGGAGATAGGCCCATTTTCGGCATTTGTGCATAGAACTCTACAAAAAGAAAAAAGTCAGGGCACTGATACAAATAATTGTAGGATTATTACTTTAGTGTGAGTCACAATATGGGGGGAACTATCATGCTTGGCAGAGGTCTGCACTCTCCGAGTGCTTTTCTAGTTTAATCTTGAAATTTCCTTAGCCTTTTCTGAAGTTGTAGAATGCCCTGAGGGTTCCCCTCTGATATATACATACATAAATACACACACAATTAAAACTTTACATTTGATTTTTTTTTTTATTGTGGGAGCTTAATTATATTCTATCAAATCAACTAATTTATGGGCTGTAAAATTCTAAAGATGAAACAATGGTTTTTGTGCATTTATTGGACGATCAAGGCCAATACGTCTATTGAAGAAAAAATAATCAGAAGTTGTAAATTCCAGTGGTCCATATCTGCTCTGACACGTCTACCTGGACACAGATCAGACGTCGGATATTGCCCCAGGATGTTCTGATAGTCCTGCTCCCTCCACCTCCTGGACACACGTCAGATGAATGAGTCTGGATCCACATCAGCCCAACTGACCCCAGACATGACCAATGGATCAGAACAGGCAAAAGGCTGGACCATGGATCCAGGAAGGATGGAGTGATCCAGGAAATTGGGAGACATTGGGGTTGGCCCCATGTTCCTTGATATCTGTTCCCCAGTACCAATGTCATTCTGGTACCTAAGTTCCCTGGTATTTATGTTCCTCCACACCAATGATATGTACCTGTATTCCCCAGTAATAATGTTCCCAGTTACCTATGTCTCCTGGTATCTTTGTTCAGTGATAAACGTTCTCCTGTCCCTGTTCCCCAATGCCTGTGTTCCATGGTACCTGTTTTCCCTGGAGCCTATGTTACCTGGTACCTGTGTTCTATGATACCCATGTTCCCCAGTACCTATGTTGTACAATACTGATGTTCCCAGTACCTATGTTCTCCTGGTATCTGCGCTCCCTTGTACAAATGTTCCCTGGTACCTATCTTCCGTGACACCTACACTCCCCAGTACCTATGTTCTATAATACCGATATTTCCAGTTTCCACATTTCCCTGGTACCTATGTTCCGTGATAGCTTCATTCAATGATACCAACCCGTGTTCCCTGGTACTTGTGTTCTGTGATCCCATGTTTCAACATACATACATTCCCCAGTACCTATGTTCTATAATACTGATGTTCCCAGTGCCAGTGTTCCCCTGGTGCCTGTGTTCCATGATATCTTTGTTCGATGGTACCTATGTTGCCTGGTACCTGTGTTCCCAGTGCCTATTGTTCAGAGTGAAGGACTCAGGAGTCGCGGTGCCCATCCCATTGAGTTTATTGGTTTTCTTCAGCTGTACATCTCATGGTCAAACAGGGCATGGTCAGGGTTGGTTTTATTTTCACATCAGGATGCGTTTAATAAAAGGATCATGAATCTCACTTATTTCTGCCGTAGTAATGAAAGCAATGATAGCGCTGAAACAGTTGGACATCCCCCTTAAACCCGTCTGCTGCAGGACAGTCATGATGAACCCATGATAGAACCACGTCTGAGACATGATGACGTGGGTTACAGCCTGCTTCAGGTGGGCGGGGCCTAATCAGTGTTATGTTACAAAAAACGACTTCATATAACAAAATAAAACGTCTTGTAATAAAAGGAAGGCCACATAAGAACCAGAATGAGCTGTAGTCGTACATGGACATACATGCCTGGACTGGGGGGGGGCGGGGTCGCTCTGAGGTCAGAGGTCAAGTGATGCTCCGACCTTTGGCCTGTGGTTTTGGAACGACTGGTGGATGAGCCAGAACCGGATCCCTGGAGTTAATCGGCTGAACCGGACTGAACTGGTACTGACGAACACAAATAGACTCAGCCTGGATTAACCCAAAAAGACCCACAATTAAGTTTTATATCAGTTCACAAATCCATTTAACTGTATTTAATCGTTTCTTAAGTGATGGATCTCCATATTCTCTAATATTACCATCTGTATTTTCTTATTTAGTTTTGTTTATTTTGGTTTGTTTTTTATTTTTGTTCATTTAATTGATTACTTTGGGCGTTTTGCTAAATTTTTTTCCTTATTTTATCCCTTTTTTTTTACTTTATCTTTTAATTTTTTTGTCCATTTCTTGACATCATTTAATAGTTTGTGTATGTTCATTTTATTAATTACACTGGCTGTTTTGTTCAATTTTTTTCTTATTTTATCCTTTTTTTTTACTATATTCTGGTGAATTTTTTTGTCTTTATCTTGACATTATTAACTAGTTTTGAATTTGTTTACGTTCATTTTACTTATAATTACACATAAAACCCAATGTGTCCATCCACCGTCACCGATTCAACTCTGGTGAATCAATGCTATAGAAGGCGACGGCGTTTCCACAGTAACTACGGAGCCTCTGAACATCCAAATGGGTTGTATCTGATGACTCTGAAAAGATAACTGGATTTTTCACCAATTATTGACATGTATTGATGGGATAAAGTGATCAGCAGGCATTAAACCTTTCCGTGGATGTTTGGGTCTTCATGGGTTAAAATGAGCTGCAACAACAGTACTTTTCATCAAAGATGATAAAAATGCGACAACACAATCTGACAGGAGTAAATTAAAAATGGAATGTTCTAATCACACCTACAGCACAGTGTCTGTTAACCGGATTAGGCTCCACCCACACCGTCGTTTCACATTCCCACCTGCCTGTAAATGCATCATGGGAGCTGATTTGGAATAAATAGCTTGAATAATAACAACGTAGTAAAGCAGACTGGGTGGGGCTTCAGTATTTACGATGAATGATTGGGTGCAGATTAAGACCAAAAGGATCATGATGGGATGGAAGAAAACGCTGTGCAGTGGACCACTCAACTTCCATTCTGTCCTTTTATTTGTTGACGGATGCACATGAGCTATACGGAAACAGTTTTAGCGTGTTTTAACGGGCGCAAAAAAATATATTTATGTACAGATCAAATGACGATTGGATGCATCTTCAAGGCAAACTAAAGTACCGTATTAGGTCTCCGTTAGGAAAACTACATTTATGTCTATATACACGTATAAAGGGGTGGAGTCTGAATGTGGGTGGCAGGGGGGGAGTGGATAAAATAACATCTCCATGTGTCAGAGTCGGTTTGGGCTAAGGGCTTGAAAAGTGTCAGGGTGTGGCTTCAGGTAGAAATAAGAGCAAAAAACACATGATTCATTCAAGAGACATTAAAACTGGAGGAAAAAAAAAAAAAAAAAGTACAGAACCGTATCTTGAACAGTAACAATATGTTAGCTTGAACAATATCTAGATATGAGGGGGAGGAGACGACTCAGGTGTGTGTGGGCGTGGCCTACATTCGTCTGAATGCAGGTTTGACAGTACATGTACGTGACGTGACTGGGCTCATTTTCACATGCGGCTTCGCTTCATGTCGTCTGCTTTTTTGCTGCAGCCATTTTTTTTTTTTTTTTTGAGCTGGCCTCATCAGAGGCTAAGTGGCTGCTGTTCGAAAACAAGAGAAAACGCAAAGACAAGCTGAAGGCGGAGGAGGAGGAGTTAATGTGCGATGGCGGGTCTCCGTCCGGCTACATGTGTGGTGGTGTGTGGCGTTCACCGGTCCATCATGCTGAGGATCATTTCTGGTGTCAGGTCTCCGTTGGCGGCTGCCGCGGATTCTTCGTTCACAGCCAGCTCCACAGTCTCCACCCCCTCCCCATCTAGCCCCACCCCTTCTACTGTCAGCGCCACGCCCTGCTCCAGAGGCGTGGCGGCGGAGACGTCGCCTTCCTCCTTCTTCACGATGATGTTCTCCACTGCTCCGGTGCTCTCATCCTCCACCTGGATGATGGCAGCAGCTAAAAAACAAACAAACCAGACACAAGTTGAGACGGTCTGAGGTACGACAGCAGGACTGACAACCACGGCAATATGGGCGTGTATTGGCAAAAATCTGGAGATACGACATATGTCACACTGTTATTATATACTGTATACACTGTTGTTATTGTATACACACTGTTTAATGAGGCCTAGTGTCAGCATGTCTTTTTCAGTCCTGTTTTCCAGCTGCTCTACGGGTCAGGTCAGTTCTTACCAGAGACGCTGGTCTTGGTTGACACTCGGACCGTCTTGCTGGGCGTGGGGGGGGTCTTGGGGGTGTTCTTTGGGGGTCGTCCTCGTTTCCTTTTGACCGGCGGCTCCTCGGGGGCCGGTACTGGGACAGTGGCGGGGGCCTGGTCCAGCTCTATGCTCTCATTCTCGTCGTCATCCTGTAGAAGCGCGGCCTCTTCGTCAACCTCGCCCTCATCTTCCTCCTCCTCATCCTCCGGTTCAACCTGATCGTCGTCTGGAAGACAAATAGTTAAAATAAATGAACCAGGAACGTCAGCTCACGCCTGTTTCACTACCAACATGTCAAGCGTCTTTATATTTATTTAACTTTAATTTTTTAAAAACTGTCCAAGACAATGGACCAGTGCATTCATTAGAACGTCTCCACAGTCCAATACAAAAGTAAAATGATATGAAAATGTTGACATTTGCAAACTACCCTTTAACCAAAATGTGAATAACCTGAACAAATATGAACCTGAAATGTCTTCAGAAAAATTTGTATAATTTTACCAATATTCTGTGTGTTAATGTTTTGCAAATTGCAGTTATTTTTCTGAAAATTTTTCAAGGCAGTTCACATTTTTTAAAAGGATAGTTTGTAGATGTAAACCTTTTCATCATATAATTTTCCTTTTTTCACTCTAAAACAGGACTGTCAAACTCATTTTAGTTCAGGTTCCACATTCAGCCCAATTTGACCTCTGTAGGGGCCGGACATGTAACAAAAACAAAACAATATCACATTGTACATTACCATTATTAATAAAATAAATCAACAATGTCAACTCCAAACTTTTATGTCTTAGGTTGAACAAACTTACAAAATTAGAGCTAAAAAAATTTAATGTTTGATTATGAAAATGTTTACATCTACAAACTACCCTTTAAAAAATATAAATGACATAACAGAATATTAGCAAAATTGCACTTATTCATATTGAGACATTTCAAGTTGTTTATATTTGTTCAGGTTATTCACATTTTTTTGTGAAAGAATACATATACTAAAATGATTCATACCCCTGTCAAATACAAGGATTTTTTTTTTTTTTTTAATTACAGATCAGAATTTCAACTCAGATTTGACATAAATAGGACATGAAGGAAAGTCTGGAGCCATGACTACTTAATTTAAGTAAAGTTATGCAGTTAAAGGTGTTTAATAAAACACTGAACAAAAATCAGTGTGTCCAAAATTATTCATACCCCACTGATACCAAGACAAAGAGCCACAGGATGTTTACACAAATATTTATGTCATATCTGAGTTAAGTATGTAACTTACAAAAAGAAGAACTTTCTTGTATTAACAGGGGTATGAATCATTTTGGGCTGAAGTGTAGATGTCCGTGACCTGTGGGGTGGGTGGGGGTATGGAGAAGGAACCACCCCAACTGGACGACCAGCGTTTGTTTCTGACAGCTGATCTTATTGCGTTTGAGGTAGTTGCGTTTTTCCTTACCGCTGTCACCATCATCCTTCCTACTCCTCATCTTCCTCTTTCTTCCTCTCTTTCCTTTCTTTGGGGTTGGAGCTCCGTTTTCAGTTTCCTCTACTTCGCCACTGCAGTTTTCAGCGTGGCGGGCCATGGTGTTCTGCAAAAAAAAAAAAAAAAAAAAAAAACGAGTTTCATTCTCACTATGGAAAAAAACAAGGACACGTGTGGACCTAAACCGATCCCAGTTTACGCATGCAGAGACGACAAGGACAAAGGTTTTACCCGGCGAGTGAAGGTCTTGCTACACTTGGGGCAGACGAAGGCGGTGGGGACAAAGTTGGGGTCGTGGTATCGTTTGAAGTGCATGTCCAGCAGCTGCTTCTGTCTGAAGGTTTTTTCACATTGGCTGCAGGCGTACGGTTTCTCTCCAGTGTGGGTTCGACGATGCATCACCATATGACGCTCCTGGAGGCCACACACACCGCAACGTTCAAGTTTCATATTTACTTGAATGGAAGGTATGATGTATGATACTTAAAGAACAGATGTATCAACGAGCCTGTTTATTTTTACACTAATATTCTGATCAATAAGTGATATGTGGAGTTATCAGATTATTAGTGATCATATCAAGTCTGATCTATTTTATCAGATGACAGCAGTAATCTGATTATAAAACATCTGATTAACAAGATGACAGCAGTAATCTGATTATAAAACATCTGATTAACACACCTATTTGTCTCCAATACTCCTGTGTCTTCATGCATGTATACAAGTTAATCTGATTTAATTAGTTGTTACATGTGAATATGTGCAAAAACTGATATATATTCATAGAAAACAGAAGTGATGTAAAAGACAATAATATGAAGTTCAATTCTACCATCACTAGACTTAAACAAAACTGAAAAAAGAGTAAAAGAAATAAAAACAAAAATCAATCAAAAAAATTTAGTAAAATAATGAAAAAAGCATAAAACAAAAAAAAAGTTGTGTAAAATAATAAAAAACAAAGAACATGAACAAGTTTGATTTGTATCGTACATCTGAAATCTGAAATAAATCCAATAATGGACTGAAATGTCTAAACCAGGGTTTACGGATTGTCCTATTTCTGAAACGTATGTAAACGCATCACATCTGATTAATGACAGTTATTGGATTGATATGGTCATGGAAACTGACTCAATATTGATCTTTCATACATGTGTCATGAAGTAGTTCCAGGACATGTTTTCATCTCTAAAACGCAGCTTTTCATCAACTGTAAATGCATTATCACATCATTAATGTTTCCTCACAATGACATAATGTACTTCAGTTTACAACTCAAAACCATGTATTATTATTTCCACTGACTGTAGGTTTATGTACCTGAAAGCTCTTGGTGAAATTGATTATTCTATTTCTTAAAACTATACTGTACGATTTTTAAACATTTTTAAACTTTTCTTTTGTAGTCTTAATTGCAAATAACCATGTAGCAAACTAAAATGTAAAAGGAATCCACCAGGTTTTGAAACTCAAAAATGTTTTAATTCTCACATATTTCTGATAAAAGTCTGACCAATCATTTTATTCGGTCCAAATAAAATAATTAGCTGAGCTCCCTGTCTGTCAGTCATCCGTTGCCGCGTCCTGCATCAGTTACTGGTGCCTCTGAACCTGACGATTCACTCGCTCTGCTCCTCCTGTCAAGGGATGTGAATAAATAGGACTCAAATACACGATAGTGAAGGGAAGAACGGATTTATCAACACAAACATCAACCAAGGGGAACAAACAGAGCAGGGCTCCGGGCGGCCGACTGTGCACCGGCTGAACCAACCAGTTTTGAAAAATATACACAATGTATAAATGACATGTAAATACTCGTGAAATCAAATTGAGTGACACTGTGGTGATTTAAAGGAAATACGTTGGAGCCAACAGAGTAAATCCAGCAGAGACAGGGTTAAAGGTCACCAGTACATCCGTTCAATTACACAGACGTGCGTTCTAAGGAAGTACGTTCTCTGGGACTAGGGCTGCACGGTATTGGAAAAAACTAACATTGCAATTTTTTAAAAACCTGCAGTATATGTTACGATATGAAAAAACACTCAGGAGGGTTTAATAGCTGTGTGGTGTAGTGATGTGCAAATCGGGTGTTTTTTCAACCTGTGAGTCTCCCTTTTTTTAAATTATTTGACCTGCCCCAACCCGCCTCACAAATAAAGTAACATTGTTTTGACCCACCCCAACTTGATCATCATCCTTCTTGTAGCTGAAATAGAATAGAAGTACTTTATTAATCCCAAACTGGGAAATTAGGTTATTGGGTATTGGGTAAATAATTCCGGATAACTGACCCTGCGTGTCTTTTTGGCAAAAAGTCTTTGTTTTTGGTGATTCTCTCATCTTCGGTGCTCATTTTTTAATGTTGTTACCAGTGACTTCATGTGCAGGGGTGTGGTCTGCTTCGTCAAACTGATTAATAACTATTGTGATTGGAGGATTGCTACGTGCAGTATATGTTAGGTATCCTTGAAATTAGATGAAAACATGTTGAGTTTAGTTACCTCCTACATTGCAGGGCCTGCGTTGTGACTATTGAGCACATGTACACTGCGATGACGATGCTATTTTGCGTCTCTATCTGGGACTATTCTTGCCAAGACGGTACTCTGTGTTTTTGGTATTGAGAAACAGCCAATGATCCAGCACTGCAGCAGGTGGATGATGGTGTTCCACACTGGAGCAGACCCTGACACCTCCACCTCTACCGCTGCTTCCCACTGTGTGTGTGAGGTCAAAGCTCAGGCATGGGGAGCGGCCGGGACTTTGGAGGGAGGTGGGTTGTTCATGTTCAAGCGACATCCCAGGTCGGAAGGTAAAGCTTTAAGTCCACGTAAACACGTCAGCTGTGATTATTCTAATCATCTGATCCTAACAGTTATCAGAGTTGTGTGGTCATGTGATGGGGCTCATTATGGTTTTGTCAAAGCTGTATACTGACCTGGCGGCAGCAGTAGTCACACATGTCACATTTGAACCTCTTCTCGTTTTTGTGAGACTTCTGGTGCTGGATCAGGGCGTAGCGCTCGTGGAAAACGGCGTCACAGTAACGACACTTCTTCCCGGTCTCGATAAACGAGTGCTGCTTACGAAGGTGGACGCCTGTCAACAGAGAACACGTACAGCGTTCAGAGAGCGGACCTACAGATCAGACTAATCCGCTCCGTCTCTGCTGAGTCAATCTGCCTTACCTAAGTCGCTCTTGCGTGCGATGACGGTGTCACAGTGTGGACAGTGGAACTTGGCCACATTCTCTGTGTGTTTCTGCAAGATGTGCATCTTCATGGTCCCACTCTGGGTGAAGCGAGCGTGGCAGATGTAGCACTCGTAGGGTTTCTCGCCTGATAGGAAAAGAGAATGTGAATGTTTTAATGAACAGGGTTTTAATTCCAATCTAGTCTGGTTTTACTTAACCCCACAAAAACTCCCATTACAACACGCCTTATTTCATTTAAGTTTTAGCAATAAAAGTATCAGAAAAGGTCTTTTTTTTTCCAATTTCTTTGTCCATCTTTCAGGAAGAACTTAACCTTCAATATCTGTCCATTAAGTATCAATATAATATGTAATAAATACTTAAAACAGTGTAATCGTTAAAAATAAAAACAACAAATAAAAAACGGACTTGCATTTTTATCATACGAATTATCAGGGTTCCTACAGGTTTCTACAAGTTAAATTAAAGTATTTTTAAGACCTTTTTAAGACTCCTTAGAACAAAATTTAATGCAAATTCCACAGCCCATTTCATGACCATACTGGCAAAACTTAGTGGCTCCTAAAATTTAGGAAAATTCATGAAAACTGGGTCGAGAATGATCCAACCAGGTATTATTTAATATGCACTTCCCCATGCCTACTTTTCGGGTGACATGTGCGTAACTAATGGCTGAACATGTGTTGGGCTGAATGTTCTGCAAAATTATCAACTGGTTCCTAATTTCATGTGGAACTGAATCAACTAACATTACCCTGGACATTTAACAAACACATTTTAACACAATACAAAAAAGTTTATGGCAACATCAATTAAGACCTACCATATCAAACTTAATATTTTTCAAAGAGCTTTTTTTTTTTTTTTATAAAGGTATTAAATGTAGATTTGTAAATTCAAGACTTTTAAGACTTTTTAAGATCCAGCAGGAACCCTAAATTAGGGGAAAACAACTGTAAATGCTCACAATGACACTTGATGAGTTTATAGAAATAAAGTTTAAACTATTTTCCATGTGTTCAAATATTTGAGTTTGTGTATATCATTCTGGGTCCATGTTCTTCGTCTTATTTTTTTGTTCTTTTCAGTCATTTTGATCCTGTGTGATAGTCTGTTTGCTTTCTGTCTAGTTGTAGACAGAGCCTCTCATGCAACTGACAAAAACATTCATCATCTGATTCAAATACAGACATTGGATCTCTTTATGCCCTGGATATATCATGTATAGATTCACATATAGAAATAGGCATACATTTACAGAATATTTACAGATAAAATACAACTATCAGTCAACTATACAAGCCACAAAAATACAAACATTAAAAAAAAGGTGAGGAAAAACCTCCCAGCAAAACTTGACAAAACCATGTTAAACCACACTAGTAGCACTATCACTGTTATATTCAATTATTTACAAGAATGCACCACCTAAACACTGATCAAAGTAATAAAATTCTTCCATCTCTCTCTCATCGACTCTGCTGCTCTCTGAACTTTGTCAACAGCCCAAATGCTTCCACAGGTACAGTAAGTGGAATGCCGTAAAATGCTTCATTGTGGCACCGGCGACACAACAGTGTTTATTTAAAGGGTTAAATATGGTGTTGTGTTTCGCAGGTCTGACCTATGAGTTTTCAGTGCATGTGCAGAGGTGTCCCTCTACCTGAGTGTGTCCTCATGTGTCTCTTCAGCTTGTATGTGTCTCTGCTGGCGTAGCTGCACAGACTGCACTGGAATGGACGCTCTCCGGTGTGGGAACGAATGTGGCGCTTCAGTTTACTCACCTACAGTCACACAAACAAACACACATCGAACTATCAACAACTACAAAGACCCCACAGCCTCGTCTGGTCTGAGGAACTGCAGTTTAAACTATGGGACAATTCTTTTTAGAGGAACTTATTTTAACTCTCCCCGTTTCTGACCACAGTCCTTCATTGTTTCTCTAACCTACATGTGTCAAACATACGGCCCACGGACCAAAACCGGCCCGTCAAAGGGTCCAATGTAGCCCGTGGATACATTTTGTGACATGCACTCAGATCAATATAATCAGAAGTGGGTCAGACCGGTCAAATAACATTATAACCTATAAATAATGTGTATTCCTAACTTTTCTGTATGTTTTAAAGTTAAAAAACAATTATAAAAATGTCTGTGTTGACAAACAATCCTTTAAAAACAATGTGTGCAACATGAACAATTGTGAAAAAAACAGACATTTTTAAAGAAAATAACTGCAATTTGAACAATATTCTGTCTCAGTTTATCATTTACAAATGCACAACACAACTTCCAGCTCAAAGTGGGTCTACAAATACACAAAATATATATAGCAACATGTATAACATTGTTAAAATTTGACTTTTTTGACATTTTATGTTCATATTTGTTCAGATTACTCAATTTTTTTGCAAGTTTAGTTTGTAAATGTAAAATTTTTTCAAGTAATTTTACCTTTTTCTACAACAAAACAAAGAATTCCTGTTTGCCGTTATTCTTTTATTCTGGTCTGAATGTGGATGGACCCTGAACTAAAATAATTGTTAATATCCTCAGTGTAATTTTTGCTTTTCACACATTCATCCACAGGCCGGACTGGACCATTTGGTGGTTGGTTTTGGCTCACGGGCCGTATGTTTGACGCCCATGGGTTAATCATTCCACAGGTCTTACCTCCACACTGGCGTAGTCACACATGGAGCATTTAAAGGGCTTCTCATGTGTGTGTTTATAGCGACGATGACGAACCAACTCTCCGCTAGTTACGAAGGCCATGTCGCAATCGGTGCACTTATGTGGCCGAGTTCCTGCACAAAAAAACAACACAAATACAGTCACGTCCTACCAACAGAGGTTTGACAGACAAACCACCATCAACTACAGCTTTGTACGTCATGTATAAGGTATGTTACCGGTGTGTGTGTTCAGATGGTTCCTCAGCAGCGTCACCGTCCTGAAGGCTCTTCCACATAGATGACATTTGTGCGGCCTCTCGTCGGTGTGACTCTTCATGTGTCTGTCCAGGTTGGAGCGGCGAGGACAGGTGTAGCTGCAGAGCTCGCACTGAAACGTCTTCTTCACTCCTAATAAACAATGGTCATGCACAGAGTTTGCAGTTAACAGAAAGATGTGAAGCAGCAACTAAACAACACTTCTAACAGGCTGTAGTGTACGGCCTCCAGGTATTTTATTTAATTCAATTCGAATAACTTTATTGATCCACTAGGGGCAATTCAAAAGCAGACTAAGTAATTCAAGACATCGTATAAAGAAAACATTAAATCTTTCAATTGAAGGTACATAATAATGCCAAATTTGGGGCCTTTTTTAATAGAATACATCTATTGTAACTCATTTCCTTTTACAGGCCACATTTAGCCCAATTTGATCTCCAGTGGGTGTGACCAGTAAAATAACAGTATAATAACCTACAAATAATGACAACTCCAAGATGATCTGTTTTAGTTCAACATAAACAATTAAATGATGAAAATATTTATATTTGCAAACTATCCTTTTCCCCATTCGTGACTAACCTGAAAAAAAAAAAAAAAAATTCTACAGAAAATGTCATTAGTGCAATTTTAACCATATTATGCTTAAACTTATCTGTACATTGCACAAAGTGTTACATACATTTAATAACAGGAAGAATATTGTTAAAATTGCACTTATGACATTTCTGGTTGTTCATTTGTTCAGGTTAACAATTTTTAAAGGATAGTTTGTAAATGTAAATATTTCCAATGTAATATTTTTTTCCCACATCAAACTAAGACAAACATTTGGAGTTGTCATTATTTGTAGGTTATTATTCTATTAATATAACCTACAACCAGTTCTACAACCTTCACTGTTAATTTTAGTATAATTCATGCACTTTTCAAATTCATCTGGTGGGCCAGTTTTGAGCCACAGGCCACATGTTTGACAAGCCTGGTCTAAAACATTTTACCTGGGAGACACTTCATTTCTTAGATGTGTTTTGTTCTTTTCATTTTCTCTATTTTTGGTTTAAGTTTTGTTACATCTACATCTTTTATCTCCAGGGAAAATTCTCAATCACACACTGACCTTTCTTCTTGATTTTGGTGGGTTTGGGTGGTTTCATGTTGCCCACCACCTTCTCAGCGTTGACCTCAGACAAAAGTCCCTCTTGCTGCTCTTCTTCGAAGTCGTACACGCTGACGTCCATGTCCTTGTCTCCCTCGGCATAGCGTAGACGACTCTTTTTACCCTTTTTTCAAAAGCCAACAAATAATTAGGCCAGTTATTATAACAATGCAACACTTAAAAAGTCTGGTTCTACCATCGGGAAAATTATCCATCCATCCAATTATCCATCTAATTATGCAAATTAGAAATTATTAGTATGAGTTCAAGTGCTTTTGTTGTCGTAGTGAAATAAAAAAATGGATGAAACACAATTTATAGTGACCTGATACTGGGGTAAAACAGTTTTTGATGTGCTCATCTGATACATCACTGTTTTATTTGTATTTGTAGCAAGTTATTTACACTAAAAATGTGCAAAATCAACAGCTAACATTAGCAGAATGTAAATAAAACCATTGTTTATCATTGGGCATGAATCTCTCATCGATAGATCTGTAATATACAGATCGATACATCTATTTAAAATAATAAAAAAAATAAACACATGAGGCAAACACACTATAGATAATAAATAACAAGTATAAAAACAGAACTGGTTAAAAAAAATCTGGATAATTAAGCAGTAAGGTGCAATAATAAATTAATGTGAAAAAGTAAAATGTAATTTCCCAGTAGGAGGGAGGTGCATAAATAACAGTCAAGTGTATGATGAAAATAGGTTATTAATTCCCATTGCACCTGAAGGCAGCATCATCCACTAAACGTACCTTTTTGATCTTCTTGATGGCTGCAGACGGGGGCTGGTAGTCTGGATCTTTAGCCCAGGTTGGGTCATCGTTCGGGGGCTGCATGGGTTCATCCTCCCCTTCGACGAGCAGCTGATTCTCCTCCACGTCCTCCTCAGGGTGGGCTTCACCCCCATCCTCCTCCTGCTCCACTGTCTCCACCTCCCCATTGGCACCAACCTTCACAACCTACACATTCAACGCACATATTATACGCCAAGTGGTCGACTCCCATCGTCCTTCAGGTCATGGGTCGCTCCTTCCTGCAGGTGTTCCATCCCATCCGTTTGTCGGACCTGTCACCTCCTCATCAACATCAGAATGTGGCACAATGTATACAAACATTCACCCAAAGAAAAGGTTCTCGTCTTTATTTTCTTATACATTAGCGTGTTTTCTTTATTTCACAACTGAGATTTTACAACTTCAAAATATTCCAAGTTTTTTATGAGCATTAGAACCTTGTTATTCCTTGTTTGTGATTCTGCTTATTTTAGTGTTTTTTACGGTACCTTTTATTTTATTTAGATCTGATCTTTTTATTATCCTGTTTATTCATGCTACACAAGTGGGTAACTGAGTATCATTCATCATCTGTAATGATTAAATTATGATAGAAAGATCAAAGAAACACGGGACTGTGAACACATGGACAGTACAGTAGAACCTGGCAGAAACGACGACGAGACCAGTCACTTCCTTTTTGAGCCATGACTGGTGAGCATTTTTCTCTCAAAAGATGACATGAAATCTGTTGTATGAGTTAGCTTACTGCTAGCCACAGCTAGTAAGCGCTGAGTTTCCATCCATCCATCCATCCATCCATCCATCCATCCATCCATCCATCCATCCATCCATCCATCCATCCATCCAT
>JAPTGZ010000023.1:36033852-36049442 GCA_029814645.1 Fowleria isostigma | reverse complement strand
CTACGCTACCGACACGCTCCGCACCCCCCTCCCCCCGGCGCTTCGACCTCCACCCGCGCCATCCTGTTCAAAATTTCTGGGGAGATCACTGCTAGAGTGGATCAGATTCTGTTTTAAATGTTCAGGTCAACGTGTGTGTATCTGCTCAGAGTAAACCCTGTCTGATGAGTTTGTACCTGAAAGCCCTCGGGCAGAGGCAGAGTGTGGCAGATGACGGGGTCTCCATCCTTGGGCATGGCAGTGGTGTCTACATATGTGCCTTGCTGCAGGGCTTCCACAGTAGTGGCTGACACTGGTACCTGGACCAGCTGGAGCTCCCCGAGGCCCAGGGCAGCCTGTTCCTCCATGTTGACCACCTGAGGACACCACACATACACAGGACCATCACACACTGAACACAGGATGAAACCTGATAAAGGCTGTCGACAGGACACGTACCTGCAGTGTGATGATCTGAGTCTGATCCACTGTTGTTACAGTAGCTTGATGAGCAGCACCGGCTACACCTCCAACAACACCCACCGTTGCAGCAGACCCCCCCACAGCAGCATCGATCACCTGAGGAGGCATTCAATGGAATCAGAATCTGAATACTTTAAAGGGAAATTATTGGGTGCTACAGTTGCTCCATTCAAGAATAATAAAAAGTAGCAGGAAAGAAATAATCAACAGAGAAAAAAAAAAAAAAATCATATATACCCACACATGTATTAAAATACCCTTACAATTAGAACAGCAGTTTGTTGTTCAAAACTGAAAAACTTTTGGCAATCTATATTTAAACTTCTCTCTGATGTATCAGGATTTCATATTGAACCTGAGGCAACAGTTGCAATATTTGGCATTACATCACATCCTTTTCATTTTAATCAAAAATTAAAGAATAGCCTTTACTAATACTCCTTAAATGCAAAGGCAAACTGTGCTCAACATTTTAATCTTGGTTTCTGGATTTTTTACATAATTTAACATTGGGAAAAATAAAATATTCTATAAGAGGATGCATCATTACATTTTTCGGTGCATAGCAACCTGTTCTGAATCACTTAACAAAAGTAGATCTCTCACTTATTCCAGAGTAGTCTTATTAATACTAGTCTTTGACTAATATCCGAGTCTCTTATTTTTCATTTCTTTTGTTTTTTATGGTGCAACAGGGTAGGAGTGTTCATAGGTTTGTGTATATAAAAGAAAGTGATGATGTTTTTGTGGATGACTCAATGTTAATAAAAACACTTTGGACAAAAAAAGAACAGTAATTTGTACAATATCTATTAGACAATATATTATCAATATGATAAATAATTATACATGAGTGTGTAAAAATATACTTGTGTGTAATTCTAATTATGTGGTTCTAAGGTGGAGTTACACAGTCTGATGGACACAGGCAGGAATGATTTCCTGTATGGCTCAGTGGTGCATTTGGGTGGAATCAGTCTATCCCTGAACATCCTCCTGTGACTGACAAATGAGAGCTTAAGTGGGATTTAGACAGATTGAAAACATCTCCCAGAGACATTATTCATCTGAGAGGAGGCCAAAATAACCACACCACTGAAGAATTGAATGACGTGTTAAATCCTGTGGAGAATCATTTCCTGCACTGTTCTGGTCGACCTGCCTTTTCACAGGTTAAGTGTTTCAATACTTGGTCAAACTGCTGATGACTGAACCCTTTGACACAGACTGATGCTTTGGGTTAGATTCTATCTTCCTGTTCCTTCTCAATCAGCTGTTTGAAGAGGGTTGTGTGTGTGTATGTGGTTAGGGTAGTGTCAGGAAGTCACTATAAATTATTAAGACAAGGGAAAGTCACAAACTCCACAGAATGTAATAAAACTTAATTTCTCAAAATAACAAAATTATTTTTCTACATACGCTCCACTACAGTCCAAACACTTATAATCCTGGTTTCTATCAGTAGATCCTTTCACTGACCCAGTCTTTCTCTTAGACGTTTGTTTGAGAACTGTTTGATTTCAAAAATATAAAATCTAGTGTTAAACAGTAGACATTGAATACAAGCATCTTGGCTGTTTGTTGCTTGGGTGTAAATGTGATAGTGCCTGACAGCTGTTTGTTTTCATGTCCACCTGCCTTCATGTAGCTAAATGACTGAAAACTACTAACACTGATAGAAAGCCTTTCCCAGATCCTCTCAAGCCGTTTTCAGACCAGCCAGCCAAGTGTCAGAGCCAGTTCCTACACCAGTTACACTGGGAACTGAAGCGCTTACCCATTAACAGCCCACAACCATACTGTGATGTGTCATTGACAGAGGGGGCTGCTTCAACACCCCCACCACCACCACCACAAAAAAAGGCCCAAAGCAGATGTGCTCACAACAGAGAAAATAACAACAGGGCTATGAACTGCATCATCAACTACCTGTGAGCATTTGTACTCTGAGTAAGATAATTTTTATTTATCTGCATCAAGCCATGCTACAATATATGCTGTGAAGTAGAGACAGAAACACCGAATCCAGACATGTAACCTCAGGCAAACACAGATCAACCCAATGGCGTCTGCGCATGTCGTCACGTTTCACTTAGAAAAAACAAATTTTACTTGGTGCTCATCAGGAACCAAATTTTTGGTTCCTGAACACTCTGATTTTTGGTGTGAACACGTTGGCTGGTTCGAGATTAGGAACCAACACCGGCACGGTTCTGTCAGTCTGAAAACAGCTTCGGTAGAACTACAGGGATCAACCTGCAGGAACTCCAGTGTGGACACATGAGCACTACAGACACTATTCAGAACAGCTCACCTGTGGAACAGATCCACACACAACAGATCCACACACATCCACAGAATCTACCAGACTTACTGGTAGATTCTGTTTTTAAAGATAAGGTGAGCTTACCTCAGTCTTCATCTGTAACAGGGTAGGGTCCAGAGTGTCCATAACCATCATTTCAACTCCAGCTCCACCTTCTACACTGACCCCCACACCTGCTTCCATCAGCTGCTGCTGGGCCTGAGTGGCTGCAACCATCGCTTGTCCATGACCTAAACAGTCACATTGCAGATGAGTTAAACATTGTATCTTCATTATGTACATACATCTATTTGAAACATTCGGTTTCTGATCATTTCAATATTATTTCTACTTAACACTTACTTTGTTCCAAGACGACTCCAGCTTGTCCCTCCACCACACCTCCAGCCTCTGCAGCTTGTTGGAGGAGGTCAGCCACCATGGTATCCTGACTGTGGACGGCCTGGATGGAGGGGAAGTCTTTGGCAGGGACCTCCACCACCCCTACACCCTCTGCTGGCCCTCCGTCCATGCTGCGTAAAAACTTATACACAATGGAAACAATTAGCATCCAGAAGTATGTGACATTCACAAGAGGGTTCATTCCATTCTCCAGTGGCAACGGAAATGTTTAGAGATGATGGTATCCTGTGAAAAACTCTATAGACTCTCACAGAGAAGAAAAAAAAAAAAGATGGTGCAAATAAATGGATGAGCACTCGTGGTGCATATCTCCCTACATACATTGAAACTTTCTGATTAAGACCTTCCAAATTTGGAATTATATGGACTTACACACGACTGGACACAATAATGTTTATGTAGCTTTCAGCGTAATCAGACGGATTATATCCATTTTATACTGAGAAGTATCACATACACCTTCATACATTTTAAACAGACTTATAAGTTCTCCTCAGTGCTGTTAGTGTTACCTGGTACTGCCATTGATAATTGATAGATTTGAACATTTCTGGAGACTGTGCTGCAGTCTGCAGGTTCAGAGTACTGTAGACTCCCTTTTGTTTTGGTGCTGAAAGCCCTGAGCAGCTCAATCAGAAGTCTGTCTGCTACCTGACTGTCCCTGTCAGCCTGAGGGAGGGAACAAGGACATGTCACACAACTCGCACGCAAAGTCACATTTATTATTCAAGATGTGTGCTCACCTGGAGTTTCTGATTTCCCTTATTCTATAAACCTGGAGGAGGAGAAGGGAATATATCAGTACTGTTTATCATTTACTGCAGCAGCTGACGGAACAAATTGTCTGCAAGTGAAGTGGTGTCACTAAAAAAGCTTCTAACAGAAAACAACTGCAAGGACTTGCACTTGTGTTTCAACAGATAAGTCTCTGTGGAATGAGAAATTCAAGAAAGTTAAATACTAGTGACAACACAAAAAAAAAATCAAACCAGAGGAAATTTTTGTTTAATTAGTTTAAACACAAGAAGACTTATCTCCATCATTTGATTTGTCTGTTTTGGTGTTAGTGTCCGTTGTGTTTTGACGGTATATGCATATTTAATATTTTGGTACTCCTGACTGTTGTGGAAAAGACCAGCCCCCATTTAGGACTGATTAAGTGTGATATGAAGTGTTGTGTTTTTCTAATCCCATTTATTATTATTAACTCTCTTTTCTGTATTTATGTTTTTGAGTATGTTTTACTGTACATGTTACAGGGTGTAAGAATAATATTGGTTCCACAATATATTGCAATATTTTATTTCACAATACTGCATCGGTATGGTGAAATTAAATATTGCAAAATTTTCTCACACATTGATAACATTGTTCACTATGCATTCTTTTCACAGCTAATAAAATATGAACATTTGGGTGGGATCGTAAACTTTTTTGGTGTGTTCTTTGTACTGGTAACACCAGATTTAACCTTTATTTAATCAGGAAGTCCCTTGAGATAAAATCTCTTTTTTGAGGGAGACCTGACCAGGTTTTAACAATTTTTAATCAAATCCTGCACTTTAAGTTTTTACAGAATAAAGTTTTGTGATATAGCATTAAATTCTGTTATGATCAATTCAAAATGTGTCTACTGTCTGCATTTTTCAATTTTCCCAGGAAATGATCTTTAAAAAAAAAAACCCAAAGCAACAAAAAACATCACGGCATCAACAGTATGGTGATGTATGGCAATATATTGTATCATGATCCCAGTTTAGTGATTTGCATTGTATCACCAGATTCTTGCCAATATACTCAACTAATGTGTTATTTCTACTCATCCTGATTTATCTTCTATGAAGGAACATGAGATGTGGTGGTCTGAGTATATGCATATACTGTGTAACTAAATATAACTGATAATAAAAAAAAAAACTTTTCTCCATCTTAAGCCACCTATGGATATTTTAAGCCTTAAAACAGACCCCTAAACTTTGGTGAGTCTGTAGTAAATATCTGAACAGTTTTAATCCACTCCTAACAGAAAAGTCAGGCATGTAATGGGTTAAGTATTTTTATACTTAGTCAACTGTGTCATAACTGAACTGTTGGACACTAACTGATGCGTTGGGTGACAATTTACTTCCACTAACAATTCAGACAGCTGTAGCCGAAGGCTGTGTGTAGGTGGCTAGTGATGTCAATAAGACACCAATAATCAATACTTAAATACCATTGCTGAAATCTAGTATTAAAATATAGGCACTTAACACAACTTAGTACTTCTACATTTGTTGTCCACCAGTGGTTGTAAATAAATGCTATGTGTTCATGTCAGCTGTTTGTTTTCATGTCTACCTGCCTTTATGAAGCTAAATGATTGAAAACTAGTGTCTCTTTGGTCGAGGCCTCTCCCAGATCCTTTCACGGGTTTTTTCCACAATCTTCCAGTGTTATTAACCACCCAAGCAAGAAGCTGTCGCCTCCTTGTGCTCCGTTTCTATAGCGGTATTTTTGTAGCTCTCCAAGCCGAGTCGTAGAGGGAGCTCTCTGCTGTAACATATATCTGTGTCTATGAGGCTCTAGGTGGGCTTACAATCACAGACAAGCGGGCGAAGGGTGCAACGACAGCCGCCACCGCCTGGTCCCACCGAGGCTCGATGACCGGGAAACGCACAACCGCACCGCGTCGCTCCATTCCGGCTAACCTGAAGACAGTCGCGGCGTATTTGTTGGCTGTAAACGGCTGTAATCACCGGGAATCATTTTACTGTGAATGCCTCGTCATCCTTTTAACCGCGCAGGCCTGGCCGTTTCCGTGTGTGTTCGGCTCACGACGACAAACGAACGCAACCTCCGAAAAAATATATGCGACAAAATTCGACGCGACGAATGGAAGTTACAACGCGGATGTAGCTTTATTTCTGGGGATTTTCTCGATTACTGTCGTTACGGTTGAATCCGTACTGGGTGGGGATGGGCCTCTCACCCATGCTAACGTAGCTAGCTAAAATAACCTTGATTTCTTCCAATAATGGTCTCTGTAAAAGTTATGTAACGCGCCGTAGATACTGCGGGGAAACCCACAATGACGGATGCAGTCAACCGTAGTGGCTTAAAAGGATCCATATTATTGTTATTGTTTGTATGGTAATGCTTGTGTTGCACTTCGGGTACATTGAGGTTAATGTACGCAAGCTAACGCTAACGTTAGCTCCAAGTTAAACCCGCCAGTTTCCATGTCGTCAAGGCTGTAAAGACGGGAAACAAAGAAGCGAGAAAATGGACGCCTCGGCCTAAACTCTCCAAGCAAATCGTCGAAGTATTCGTAACTTGTTCTCGACGGTATCCTCACAGATACGCACGAAAAATGATGCTTGATGCATACATTTATTCGAACTTTGCTTATTTATACATATTTTGACGGGTTTTTCGATAACGATAGAGGGAGACAAACACTCTCCGACGAGCTGCCCGGACCCAGAGCCCCATCGTGACACCTAGAGGCCGATTAAAGATCCTGCAAACTCCCCCTTATCAGAAAAGTAGTGATACTTTACCTCTTTTTAGTGCTTTTTCCTCTTGTTTAACTCGGCTAAAAGCACAGAGTATGTGCTACAAACTTTGGCAGGCCGCTCAGAGATGCGGGCTTCTTCGCAGTTTGTTTTAATCCCTCTCCCGCTTTAGCAGAGTAGCCTCTGCCACAAAATGGCAGTTGAGAGCTCAGTGCGCCTGTGCGGCCGCTGGGGGGTGGTGTCGAAGCTGCTGCACACACCCTGATTGGCCAGGAGGGGCGCCCCGTTGGAATACATTGAACACCATTTATCACAGTGAGAGGAGCGCAAAGAAACACAGAAAAATACACACTTCACAGTCCAACTGTCCCAATAAGAAGACGCATTAACTCTTTCCCCATTGGACACCTACTAGGGAAAAAACATATTTCTGTTATTACGGAATATTTTCTTTTTCCCAGTGTGTTGTTTCTTTTTCCAGTGGCTATAATTGTGGCTACTTCGGCAGACTTCCGGGAAAAAACAGTGAAAAGGTATCATTATAATTGTATTATTTTTTTATTAGAAAAATAAAAATAAACCAAAATTAAAAATAAAATTAAAGCAATTTAAAATATCAAAGTAATAAAGAAAATAATAAAAATTAAATAAATGTGACAAAAATAAAAATGTATTATTTAATTCTATTGGTTGGCCTAAAATGGGTTGTGTTCAGCCCCACCTGTCACAGCATCTGTTACATTTGAAAAACTGAACCCGTTCTAATGGTCGTCAAATCACATCTTAATGAAATAACAGGTGTCAAAACTCGTCATTAATGTACGAGGGGGTTGTCAAAAGTTTGTTTTTCCCCTAATAAAATAATTTTTAAAAAGTTCCTAGTAAATGACTGAAAAGATGATCAATAAAAAATTTAAATGACAAAAACAATGATTACAGTAATAATGACAATTACATAAAGTGGTAAAAAAACAATAGTAAGTGAGAGTAATAATTATAAATATTAATAAAAAGATATAGTTACAAAAACAAACATTGTACACTGGATAAACAATAAATAACATTGTACAATAAAAGTTTTACTGCTCCCACTGATGGAACAGTAGAATTTATTCTATGTCAGCCTTCATTACCTCTGTTATTTTAGTCGTTTATTTGTTAGTCCAGTCATCAGTTTCAGTTTTAGTCTTAGTCCCAGTCTAATCCTAGTTCTGGTTTCTAGCACCAGTTCAGATAAATAGATGCTCGTGTCAGGAGGGACATCTGGAAAACTAACTACATAATTTACAACATCCAAATAAATCACAAATTCCAAACAGTTGTGTTCCTTATTGTAGTCATTTTTCTTCTTTCGTCTGTTGATATTTAGCTCATTTTTGCTCATGATAATTTTATTGATCCAGTTTTTTTTATATTCTTTTTTGATGTTTATTTGGTTGATTGTGTTGATAATTAATCCACGATGATAATGATTCAATTTCCAGAGCTAAAATTAACCTTTTAGAAACTATTAACTGTCCAGATTTTCATTCTAAGGACAGTCTGTATATGACCATATACTGGATGCATAAACAAACCTTCAGTCCACAAAACCCAAACAGGAATTATTAACTATAAACTATATATTTTAACACAATTCAACCATATTTATCAGTCACTTGTTCAGAACACTAGGGCCAGCTCAGAATATTTATAATCTTTTCCTAAAAGTATGAAATAATATTTTATATAAATTTTGTCTATAATGTTCATATTATTGTGATATTTTTTGTGTTTATATACCAAATACCCGACTCTGTTTTAATTATTATTGTAGTGAATTTACCTGACATCAGCTTGTAAGTATAAAAGATATGAAACTTTGACTCTTTCTCCAAAATCTTTTGTGATTTCTGATTCTTTCAGCAGATTGTTTTTTTTTTTTTAAATAAAACATGAAAATATAAAACCTGGATTTGAAGCACCAGAGACACAGTAGCACAGTGACATCTGCTGGTTCACAGAGAGAACTGCAGCCCAGACCTCAACGCACGCACGCGCGTGCACACACACACACACACACACACGCGCGCGCGCGCGCGCGATAGCAGCGATCATTTCAGTTTCATTCATGCATTCATTCATTTTCCAAACCCGCTTTATCCTCATTAGGGTCACACATTAAAGTGGTACATATTTTTTGTCTTAGGTTTTTAAGAGTAAGACAAATATTTCTTTGTTTTTTGATTAACTCATTTTTTTATGTTGATTGCCTTCATTTTCATCTTACCATTCTTTTGCTCATTTTTAAAAATTAATTTTTCAAACATTCCGTTTTGTGGATTTGTTTTAATTTGATTAGGAATGTCCCCATATTATTTTTTAACACATATATATATCTCAACTTGAATCATAAACAAAAAATACTAAATACCTGTACTTAATAACTGTCATTTTTAACCCTTTAAATGGCATGTTTGTAATGCAAACAAATTGTATATTTTGCTGAAAAAAGTTATTCTTTTAATATACTACATCAAAATTGGATTACTTATTGGTACTCATTATTTTTGTTAAATTATCATGTATTTTTTTTTAAATCATTAAAAAAAAGCAGTTAAAATTAGCTATTTTTGTTCATTTTGATGTATTATTTTTTACATTTATTTTAGTCAAAAATTTTTTTGCATATTTTTACACGTAATTTATTATTTTGTAAATATTTTGTTTTGGGGTTTGAACTGGGGTTGTAAAATCAGCTTTCTGGATGCTGTTTATTTATCATGCTCTGCTTTTTCTGCTTTTCTGCATTTGTTTCCAATGATATGGTGAAAATATTTCCCCATCTGTCTAAACCTGACACAAATGTAATAAACAGCTGCAATAAAGGCAGCATCTATGGCATCTGAAAACCAATGGAAAACTCTACTGTAACACATGAATACATACACATATACATTTGTAGAGTCACAGAAATATTTTGTGGCTATTAACAAGCACCATGATGCACTTACTCTCCTCTACCATCAGAGGTCAGCATGTCATTATGAATGTAAGAAGGAAAAACACTCCTAATAGGCTAAATGGGTCGTTAATTACAGGGATGTTTCATTCAGTTAGTGGTTTTCAGTGCAATTTGTGAGTATTACACATGTTGGAGAAATTACATTTCTGTTGTTCTATTTTGCCTCAGCTTAAAGCCCCTTAACCGATAAAGACCCAAACACCCCCTTTAACCAAAACCGTCTACTGATGTAACTATTTAATACCTGTTGATCCATTAATCCCATCAGTACATCTAAATAATTGGTGTAAATACACTTTATTGACTTTTTGCAATTCAAGGTGTCTGCCACCCAGCCAAACAGTTCAAATGTTCTAATATTATCAAAAAATATATATATTCCAACCAGTTATGAATATTAATGAACAAGTTGTCAGCATATTTAAAGCAAAATTACCCCAAGAGAAAATCTGAGACATTTGTGATCTGAGGTCTGTGGTAGATCTGTACCAAAGAAAAGTCTACAGTCTTTTTCAAATTCCTGAGGCCTTCTGGGTAAGTGTCATAAATAAAAGGACATCATAAAACCACAGACTGATCCAAAATAAAAGTGCATGCTCTCCCCTTGCACCAGAACAGACTAAAGCCTTTGGTGTGTGAAAACTGTGTTCATTTACTATCAACGTCAGCGCGCCTGCGTCCCATAACTATGAAATATGAAAGACTGCAGCAGTACAGGGTGGAATAATGGATGGACTCTAGCTAGGACATGTGTGTTTGGCTGCATATATGGGTGTGAGTTAAAGGCCCTGTGAAACTGTTTGCAATATGTGTGTGAACACAGGGTGTGGAATATCAAACAGATCTGCACCATCTGTACACAAGCTTTTGCAGCATAAGCATAGATTTATGCTGCATTCCAGGCAACCAGTGAACATGCACTGGAACGGTAGTCAAACCTGTAACTTCCCACCCGTGAAATCATACTAGATCGATGTACTTTCAGTTCTGTGTTCTGACGTCACAGCCCAAGAAACAACAATGGCGGCCCCCATGGATGTGGTGTCCAAGTATCCAAATAATGTAACACAAAGAGTAGAACAGTTTCTCTTGCCTTATACACTGTTTTTCCTCCTGTTTTTCTCATATAAGGAAGGACTAAGCACCTCTGGACATAGAAATGACTGTAAATGAGCATAAGCCCTGTACTGGACAATTCCTTTTCCTCGGGCAGTTTGGCATGACTTGCCTGGAATACTACAAAGCTACATAGCTTGAAGTCGTGACTTAGGAACTCAAAAACCTGCCTAGAATGCAGCATTAGGCAGCAAGCCGTGTACCTGTGATTAGCACAGTTAGTTTTTGAAAAGCATGGCCAAAAAAATAGAGCATGACTAGCTCAATTGCTGTATCATCTTCATCCATTTATCCAGGTCCAGGTCGTGGGGGCTGCGCTAATATATCAGTATATCAAGGTATGAGAAAAATATATTGATAATTTGGGTAAATCCATCTTTTTTCTTGCAAAACTTAAGCGAATCATGTTGTGGTAGCAAGATGGAGCCTCATTGAAACTCCAGTGGAACGTGTAGATGTGGAACTAATATAATGAAGTCAATGGTGTTGAAAGTGCAAAGCACAAGCTCAAAATAAACCGATCAACCAATCAAAAACCAAAGTTATGAGACTCAATACAAACAGAATTTTTCGGCGATAGTGTCATTACATTTAGTATACATTCAGTGCAGGTACAGACAGTACAAAAAGGCTTCTAAGGCAGTGTTGCCAGATGGGAACTGACAACATATTGCACCAGAAGCTTAAAATTATCATATTTTGAGAAAAATTGTTGTACATACCTGAATTGACAATGCTCTGGAGCATCGGTTTCAATAAAATATGACCACAGTTGGAAAAAAACTCTTGGTTCAACTGGACTGGTTTGATAAACTTGTGTTTATGCTTTGTGTTACCATGCAACATTGGGCGCCACTCTTGCTACGTCTTGCTACACTCGTGGTACGTCGTGCGTTGATTGGTTGTAGAATCAAAATCAGGCGCTGTGCAGGCAGTTTGCTAATAAGCATGTATTGAAGGGGTCAAAATTATCGTACATAATGAGATTCTTGGAATTATTGATCATAAATTGTACAGAGGATGAAATTATTGTACAAATACGATAATTATCGCATGTCAAGCAACCCTGTTCTGAGGTAATTTCTTGCAATCAGGAGGTCAGGAAAATGAATAAATATACAAAATATAACAAAAAATAATTTAAAAAGGATTGCAGTAGTCAATAAACCAATGTTAAAGGTGGTGTCTGTGGGTGTGGCCTTCTCCTACCTCTTCAAACTTTGATTTTGTTTCTGTTATTTTAATCTGTGGTCTTGTAAATGTCTACTCTTTACTGGTGTGTGATCCCAAGCACTCCTAAATCTCCACCCCTGCTTTGGAAAGGTGGTTAATTTTGGGCAGAAACCCTCTACCCTCTACTTCCATCTCCTGTACCATTCACCTCCCCTGTGTTCCGGCTCCACCCTCACAGGACACTGCATTTTCCTGACGTCATCAGGAAATGTGCTGGAGGCTCGTGAAGCTGGAATCCTGGGTTGCCCTCTCCTGTCACTTCCTGTGGAGATACTGTCGGCAGATTCATCCCATGGATCCAACCTGTTCCTGTGGCCAGTTCGGATGAGAGGTATCAGAACCGTCTCTCTTTTCGGATCTTTTTTTTTTTTTTTTTTTAAATCAACTTTATTATTGATTTACAAATTATACACAACAGTTATGAAGATCCTTACATTAATAAAAACTGAAAAACAAATAGATGTAACAACATAAATACATACATACAGATTAAAAATACTAATAAAAAAGATTAATAAATAAATAATTAAAATAAGACACTTGTGGACACAAGCAATGAAAATTAAAATGAATGAAAAAGTGGGAGCACAGAGTCATAGTTTTGATAGCTTTCTTGTTATTAGCCGAGGATATTGACTTGAAATACACTTCTAATGTCTAGTCTAACACAAAAAAGGGTTTCCACTTTGGCAAGTTCACAATTGTGGATGTAAAATTTGCAAGAATTAAAATAAGATTAATTAAATAATATTCTTTTTCAGTTGGAGTACTACTCTTTACAAAATCAAAAAGGATATTTTGCAAGAGGAGCTCAAAATCACAGCAGATATTATCTAAAATAAATTTACAATCATCTTGCCACAGTTTATGGGTATATTCACATTTCCAGAACGGGTATGGGAGTCACACAAGACACACTTTAGATCAAGATCATCATATTTAAATTTGATAAAGAATGATTTAATCGGGTAACAACAATGAATGATTTTAAATGACACTTCTTTCACCTTATTAACCACAAAAAATCTTTGAGACCAGTTTTTTTTTATAACGTAAGTTATTTACACAACTATTCCAGTAAAATATTCCAGGAGAAACAGAGATAATATTACATTGGAAAAAAAGCCTCTTTTTTCCGATTTCTGACCGTTATGGCTCGTGCCCTGACGTTAGTGCCCTGGCCCCGCCCCCTGACTGGACAGCCTGGTGGATGCTAGTTGTTAGCTAACAAAACTTGTATTTTAAAGGATTTATTTACGTCCTAGGAGTTAGATTTTCCGTGTGCAATGGAAACGTGGATGACTGTTAGTGAGTCCAGTGCGTATTGTGAACTTTTCTACCTAATTGCACATATTTTGAAGGTTGTAATTTACTCCAGACGAACAGAGAATTTGTTGAATTTGTTCTCTCTCAGTGCTTCCAGAAGTAAATGGCGCCATTTTGTCCTTGACACATCGGTCGTTTCGTAGAGTCCAGTCTTTGGAAGAACGGTCTCAGAGAATGTACTTATTAAGAACGTAAGTCGCTCAGTAATTGACCGAAACTGTACTTGTGAACTTTCCTCCCTGGCTTATGTATTTCCCTCAGTCCACAACAATGTCATTTGCTTTGATTCCAGTACATTTGTATACTATTCACGTCTTGTGTGTGTGTGTGTATATATATGTTCATATTATTATATACATTTTGTATATTTTAACAACTGGAACAAACATTGTTGAATCCCACATTTTGATAATGCAAATGTTTTTCTTGCTATTCTGCTTCTGGCACATGTTCTAACATATCACATCATCTGGTGTCATTACAGACTCAGTAAAACACCTCTGAATTAAGATATCACTGAAGGTGTTGTTGTACTCAAGAATAGCATGAAATGCATCTTGGAATGATTTACAGCCATGTCTACATGATGTGTCAAAGGACGATTTGAGTCTCCAGACGATGCATTGAAGCATTTATCTTTTTCAGCCATCTTTTACCTTGCTGGGACAAACAACATTCTATGGCAGGGGTGACCAACCCTGGTCTTCAAGATCTATTAGCCTGCATGTTTTAGATCAGGGGTAGGGAACCCTGGTCCACGAGAGCCGACATCCTGCATATTTTAGATATTTCCCTTTTCCATCACACTTGGAAGCCATTACATCATCATCAGGCTTCTGCAGAGCTAGATGATGAGCTGATCATTAATTGAACCAGGTGTGCTGGAAGAAGAAAATATCTGAAAAATGCAGGATACCGGCTCTCGAGGACCAGGGTTCCCTACCCTGTTTTAGATGTTTCCCTTTTTCAGCACACCTGATGGTCATTATCAGGCTTCTGTAGAGCATGATAATTAGCTTATCATTTGAGTCAGGTGTGTTGGAAGAAGGATACATCGAACACAGGGGTCACCAACCCTGGTCCTCAAGATCTACTATCCTGCATGTTTTAGGGCCTTTTTACACAGTGTACACAGTGTCCGTATCCGAGTATGCTACGTACTTGGGCCCCACTTCATTTTGTCCATGTGAATGCAAATGTACCGTACTAGCGTACCGTACTGGAGTACAAATGAGAAGGGTGGACTCAGATACGGACCGCCCGTACTCCAGTACAGTACAGATGCATGTGAATGCAACCATACCAGGGCCCGGATCACAGATGCTAGACCGGATCTTACGTCTGTTTACGACTCCGATTATGGAAGTGAAGTTAATCAACATCAGACCGTAGATGGCGCCAAAACATTCATTGTTTGAATCCACCATACAACAAAAGAACAACACCATTGTGAAGGTAAATGTATCGGGGACAACGAACATTCTTCTTCGTGTTGTCTCAAACAGGATAACAGATAGAACAGTATTGTTTTTTGTCACCATTGTAGACAAATGAATAGAGCAGTCGCTCAGTTGATGATGTGAGGGTTTGTCTTCTTCTGACTTCCACGTTTGTTGCACTGTGACAGAATTCCTTCCACATCGCCACCTACTGTTTCAGCCCTGTAACACTCATTCGGGCTTAGTTTTGCCCCAGATTTGTTTGTCAGCTGGATAGGCTCTCAACCGTTAAAGAAACCGAAAGTTGCAGGGATGGGAATCTTAGTTGTAAGGCCGATACGATACACATCTCGATACAGCATCCCCAATCCAATATATTAAAGATACATGTGTGGTATCTCGCGATACGATTCACACCCAAATCACCATATAGAGCGATTAAGCCCATTCTGTCACTGTAGCCTCTCGTATGCGATAGGAGGCTACAGTGATACTGACCACCTGTGAATGCATCACGATAATGGAGATCTGTTACTGCAGAATGCTTTCATGTCACCAACTCCAAAACACCATAAAAGCTGTTGGATTTGTCGCCAGTTGCTTTTGAAAACAAAAGTCAATAGAGGGTTTGGAAAGTCACAGATTTAACAACAAAGTCAGTAAGTTGACAGTGCTACCAATAACTATTGTGTGATTTGTCAGTAATTTTAGATGGGCATGGTTAAAAAAGGTTTAAGGTAGGACTGGGCGATATCTCGATATTTTGAAATATATCGAGAATTTTT